>JAJJMA010262536.1:6674-21012 GCA_023529015.1 Papaver nudicaule | reverse complement strand
ATTGCCTTATCCTTGGAGTGCTTCCGATAATTAATGGCAAAAGGAGTAGTAGACCGATTGTTCGAGTTTATGGCCAGGATCCATCGACTGCAGCTAGCAGGAGTTCAAAACTTCTATTTTCAACTACAAAGAAAAAGAAGCTTGTTCGTCACTACAAACAGGTAATGCTGACTTGCACATTTAAACCGGCAAGATGAATTTGCTTGCCAATTAAGAAGCGGGTGCTGATTAAAACTTAACTGCAGGCAGAAAGTACAATCGTGAAGGTAGACATTAATTGCTGTGTTCAAGGTGATGTAGTTCTTGAGTGCATCCATTTAGATGAAGATATGGTGCGCGAGGAAATGATGTTCAGGTTCATGTTTAACACATCATTTATTCAATCAAATGCTTTACTGCTTACACGTGAGGATATTGACATTTTGTGGTATACCAAGGAACAGTTTTTGAATGACTTCAAAGTAGAGGTATGTGCTGGTTTTCCTTTCATTTGTTCTCATTTTCTGAAATGATGGGAGTTAAGTGTCCATTTATTCTTTGACCAGGTACGCTTTTTGGACCTTGATATTGTTGGGTCTACCACTGGTGTGGAAGTGGCAAGTGGAGACGAGGATGAGACTGAAGGTGGAGCGGAGGAGTTTTTTGAGGTGGAGGAGATTTTCAACAATGTTGATGGACATGACGGAAAGAATGAATCTAATATCCTGTGTGAAGAAGGCATATTAAGTACTGAAACTAACATACAAGATGAGAAGGACTATGTGCCACACATTGTTGAAAACACACTGGATGGTGAAAACTACAAACAGAATGTAACTGAGGATTTTGGTTGGGAGATTGTTAAACATACCAAACCAGGCAATGGCAATCCCAGGGTTCAAAATGGTTTTGCCAATGATGGGAATGTCAAATTGGAAACCAAGACACCAGATGCAGTAACTGATGTGCAGTACCAGTCTGAAACAAGGGAAATTAAACAGGGCGAGGGTTACATTGCAACCCAGAATAAAGAATGCGAGACTCCACAAGAAAAGTTGGCGATGGGTTTACTTGCCCAGAAATTTGAGAAATTACTACCAGCACCAAGAGAACAGCGAACTTTAAATGCAAAGCCAGCGGCAGATCTTGTTAATGTTGAACAAGACGAATATCAGGATTCCTTGAGTAAAGAATCCGAGGCTCAACGAAAAAAGCTGGATTTGGGTTCAGTTACACAGAAGTTTGAGAAATTACAGCCTCCAGCACCAGGAGAACAACCAGCTCCAATTGTGAGGACATCCCCAGAACCTGTTGCAGTTGAACAAGATAAATATCTGGATTTTGTTCATGCATCGGCTCAGCCTCCTTCAGGAGGTGATAGTGTGCCAGCTGCTCTAGTCAGTACTGCACTTTTACCAGGATATGCTACACCTCCTTCTGTGCCTTCCCCTCCACCTACAGAGACGGGAGCTCCTCTCCAGCCATCTCCGCCCGCTCCTCGTGGACCACCGCCACCCCCTCCTCGTGGACCACGCCCACCCGGTCCACCTGGTCCTCCTGGTCCACCTGGTCTTCTAAAACTTCGACCAAAAGTACCTCGATTAGAATTGAGGCCATTCCACTGGATTAGGTTTCCGAGAGTTGTCCAGGGAAGCTTGTGGGCAGAAGCTCAAAGATCTGAAGATCCCCAAAGGTATTTTCTTTATTAGTGTTCTTCCCTTTTAACTTTTAATACAAGTGATGTCACTTTCAGATTTATTCTTTTTGATAGTGCAACCCTGACAGGACAGCTAAACCCCAGCAGCAAAGGTTACTGCTAAACATGCTCCATGTTGTAAAATAGCTATTCAAACTTTGTTTTGTGTTCACAATTGTCACTGCATTTTGAAACATTGCACATACATATCAAATTCAAACTACAAAATAAGAAACTAAAAGAAGATTTTGTTGTTGATTCTCGTTAAGCTGTTATCGTGCTGTCATTATTATCGTTAGAAGTTGTCTTTTGTCATTTCCCATACATCACTAATGTTCTTATGTATGGTAGTGCGCCCGCATTCGACGTATCTGAACTTGAAAGTCTTTTCTCTAAGCCTTTGGTTATGGATAAGCTAGAAGACAAGTCTGGTGTTGGCAGCGATTCACCTAGACCTAAAGCGGCCAAGGTTCACCTGGTAAATAAAATCAATATTGTTGGTACAATTTTATGTCTTCAGTACTTCCCTTAAGTAGTTTGTCTTCATTGTATAAAAGTCTAAGTGCCCTTCCTTTTTTTTTTTTCTGCTTTTCTTTTTGAGTTGCACTATAGATTACTTACGCATAACATTCGATTGACCAAAAGAAGCCTGATATTAGATAGCTTAAGTTTCTTTCTCGCTTGGTTGTGGAATTCTCATCATTGTGAAATTACAGTGCGAGCATACTTTTTCCAATTTATTTGATTTGGAAGACAGTTCTAATATGCCTCGTTTTTTTTATTCACAATTCCATGTAGATTGATTTGAAGAAGTCGAACAACACCGAAATCATGCTGACACAAGTTAAAATGCCACTTTCTGATATGGTGGTAAGTGATTTCTGATTTGCTCACGCAAACTCTGGTTGCCTTAAGAAGTTAAGGTCATATTTTCTGGTTTTCGAACCCATTTATGGACACGAGATACATAAAAACCAAAAAGTAGCTGGACCAATCACCAATTCAAGGGAACAACCCCTTCATTTTTCAAAGCAAAGGGTGGTTATGAAGCCTTGCGAATGCAAATGCGCAAATTATCGGGATTAAATTATGTAAATGTGTCTTCAAGTTTGGCTCTTTTGATATGATAGAAGAGTTTTGCTTATTTTCTGGTGATGTGTATGTTTGACACATCACAGGCTGCAGCACTAGCAATGGACGAATCAGTTTTAGATGGTGATCAGGTTGAAAATCTCATAAAGTTCTGTCCCACAAAAGAGGAGATGGAACAACTTAAGGTGCATCACTTTAATCCATTGCAAGCATCTTTAGATTTCTCTCAAACTGTTCCTTGTATACTTCGTATATATGCTCGTGGGCGTACTGTTTTACCAACCACAATTTCCATCTTTGTCTAGAATTACAACGGTGATAAAGAAGTCTTGGGGAAATGCGAACAGGTATTTTTTACCACTGTCCATGATGGTTTGGGTTATGGATATATTATTTCAATTGTTACGATTGGACAGAAACACCTGATTGTCATGGTATGAGAGCATCAGTTATTTTCTCAATGATACATGAGACCAAATTTGGCCATATTAGAAAATTTGTTAATATAATGTTTGACGGCTAAAGTTAGAGAAGAAATGGTTAGAGAAAGATAAGCAATGAACTTTACAATTTAAAGTGTGAGCAGGCTATTTTGCTTAATAATTAGACCGACACAAGGCGTGAATTTTATTTTTAGGATCAGTGCTATAAGTTATAACTATTTTAACTGCAAGATTATTCTCTGTAAATGTCGAAAACCTAGTATAGTGTATTATGTATTTTTGTAGTATCACGTCATTTTCGTATACCTGAGTTGGAGTGAAAAATTTGTCATTCGTGACTCTGGCATATGTTTTCTGGTTAGAGTTGTGTCAATTCAATTGCTGTTTATTGTGTATGGCTTTCTTGTGGTGCGTATTACTGTCATTAAATTAACTTCTGCACCTGTTTTCCTTTATTTTTATGGTTCGATGAGATCTAGTGATATAAAAATGTTCACATTCATTTTTTTGCATGTAGTTCTTTCTGGAGCTGATGAAAGTTCCACGGATGGAAACTAAATTGAGAGTTTTCTCTTATAAAATTCAGTTCATCGCTCAGGTTAGTAATGTTCTTGGTTCGTTTTCTGACTCATGAAAATGGTGGAGCATATCATTTTAACACCTTAATGAGAACACACACCATACCTTAACAGTTGTTCTCGTTTGACATCTCTTGCAGATTTTGGATCTTAGAAAGAGTTTAGGCACGGTGAATTCTGCTTGTGAAGAGGTAGTTTCTTGTATCTGACACATAGTCTATTGGTTTATTAGTAAGTAAATGTGAACATACTTTAGAAATGGTGAATGCATAGGTTCGAGATTCTCTCAAATTGAAAGAAATCATGAAGCAAGTTCTTTACTTAGGGAATGCGATAAACCAAGGAACCAATCGGGGTACATATTTATCTGTTTTTTGTTTTTTTTTTCCTTCTTCTGAGCCGTCTTTCCTTTTTCTTACCTGCGCGATTCAATATGTACAGGATCTGCCCTAGGATTCAAATTGGATAGCCTCCTAAAACTTGGCGATACCCGTGCATATACCAGTAAGATGTCACTGATGCACTATCTTTGTAAGGTATGCTTGTTTCTCGGTTCTTAGTATTTCTGTCAGGTAAGTGAAATTTGATTATTCTGAATGTTAGTTCATCCAAAACCAATTGTATGTCAATGTATAAGTACATATGTGTTATATAAACATTTTAATTCAGAACAGATTATATAGACAGCTGACATCTCTTCAATGCTAAATTTCTAGTAACATCCCCCTTTTCCTTGACATGGTAACCTGGCAACCGCACGAGCCCCTAGATTAAAACTCTATTAGGGAGGAGTAATGGAATCTGTTTCAGGTAATAATGATTCCAGTGGATTAAGCAAAAATGTAGTACTACATATTTCAATTACAGAAAGAAGGCGGGGAAGTTGACACAAAGTGGCTCTCATTTCATAAAGTAGTACTGCATATTTCATCAGTTACAAGCTGGTAATAGATACGAAAATGAGGCCACCATGTATTGGTAAATCACTTGATATTGTCTGTTGGTTTAGCATAACTTCATAAGAAATGTATTGCGCTTCCGAAGTATCTTTTGGCTTACAAGTCAAAAAGCATGGAGTGTGTATTGCTCAAAGCGACGTCTATAAGCAAAGAAGTTACTTTTATTTTTTTAGAGTTCCCTGTTACGTGGTATTTTTATTTGTTTTGATCCGTATTATTTCTATTGTGGCCTTTCTACGACTGGTACCCCTCGGTAACGGTAAGTAACATTGCCACCGTCTCCAAAAACTGAACTCTTCAAGAGTTCACACTTCTACATGAAATTGAAACACGATTAATTGTTTAAGAAAAGCACCTTCACAGTTTAAAGGCACAACTAAATTTACATTTAATAGCTGCTGGTAAGGCTTTCTTGCAAGTCTTATGTCATTCCTCTGTTAAATTAATTTTAAACCGCAAGTGTTTGTTAGTTTGTTCCGTTAAAAGATTAAATTCTATTTAATGTTAATCTTGATTTTCCTCGAGTTTCAGGTGCTTGCTGCTAAGTCCCCAAGGCTCCTAGATTTTCATAGTGACCTTGCTAATCTCGAAGCAGCATCAAAGGTTCCCATCTTTCTCTTGTGTGTTGTTTGGTAGTTATTGTCAAAAATAGCATAGAGTAAGATCAGGATTCTTTTTCTGCGCAGATACAATTAAGGTCCTTAGCGGAAGAAATGCAGGCCATTGCTGAAGGACTGGACAAGGTTAATCAAGAATTAGTTGAATGTGCAAATGATGGCCCTGTATCAGAAGTTTTTCAAAAGGTATTCTAAGTTTCAGTTGTCTTGTCCCTCCATGTGCCTGATGTCAACTTCTATTTATTGTTCTGGTTTCCAGACGTGTATTATAAAATTATAGCATCTTAAGCTCAGTATAAATAATGTAACTGCTCTTATTCCTACTTTGCTCTTCGTTTACCACACCTTTTGTTTGACTATGGATATTACATCCTAATGTCTGACTACATCTGTTCTTGTTAGACATTGACGGGATTCACTGGATTTGCTGAAGCAGAAGTAGCATCATTAATTTCGTTTTATTCTGTAGTGGTATGCCTTAATCTTTTCATACTATGTCTTCAGTTTTTATATCAAGTGCAGCTTTTCCTTTTTATTTGCTTATTTTCTTCTTTGTGGTGTTAATAGGGAAAAAACGCAGATGCACTTGTTGTTTATCTTGGCGAAGAACCTGCAAAATACCCATTTGAAGAAGGTGACTACTTGCTATCCCTTACCACCCATTTGATGTAGTGTAGTTGGTGGGCATTATTCTTCGAAAAGACCTATTTCATGTTTCTCTCTTTGTGAGCTGTGCATCATTTACTGATTCTTCATTAATTTTCACATCTTAGAAATCATGCTAGGATATTGACTTAGCTAGTTCCATTATCTCTTGAACCAAGACCATTTGGTCCTGAGTTTAAGATGTTTTGTGCTGGCTAGTTTATTTTGGTGTTGCGACTCGCCTGATACCCGCTCCCCGGGGGGGGGGGTTCAATTGGATATAATTGTGCATAGCTAATATTTTAGCAAGCTTCCGTCTTGGTCTTAAGTTATCCAACCCTTTTATTATTAATTTGATGATTTTGGTGCTTTATCTCTTCAGTTACTAATTTCTTTATCCGAAATGTCAGTTACCACAACTCTCTTAAGCTTCGTGCGAATGTTCCGGAAAGCACACGAAGAAAATTGCAAGCAAGCACAAGTGGAGAAGAAGAAAGCCGAGAGAGAGGCTGAAATGGAGAGGGCAAAGGATCTTGATCCGACTAAGAAATTTACTAGATAATATAGCACATGGTAACTACATTCCTTAATATAAGACAGCTTTAGAGAAGGCATTAAGTCAGCTTATTCCAGGAATGTCACAGTTGAAAGTGTTCAACAAGTTCGGTTTCTGCTACCGGTCTTCTTTTTCTGTAAGACGACCATAATGAAGGCAGATGAATTTAATTCTGACGCTTATTCTTCGCAGGTGATTTTAGTGAGCCCCAAGGCCCTTGAATTGTGAAGTGTAAATGTGGAACTTTTCTTCTAGTTTCATTCTAACCATGTAAAAAGGTATATGATTCCTTGTATATGTAGCATATTTTTACTCTAATGAAACTCAAGCTGTAACTAGTACTTCATCATGGACTATCAAGGGTCTTCTTGTACAGGAAAATTCGAGAAACTAACAGAAATAGAAAGTTGTAAAAGATGAATAAATTCTTCATTATAATTGCAACATTCGAAACAAAGGATTAACGTGTTCTCAATCGATTAAGAAACGCAAGACAAAACTCTATATTTATTGTGTCTGGGTATTACAATATTTTCTATACAAGGAATACAAAAAGATGATAAATATTTATAAACATATGATAAAGATTTCAAGGATATCCAATTAATTGTGAGCTAAGTGAGCTTAACAAGAACTAAGTGAGCTTTAGTAGGTATGTGCATGAATTGACACACCTTATTAACTGCAAAAGCAATATCAGGTCTTGTTATGGAGAGATACTGAAAAACCCCAACTAAACTCTTGTACATAGTAACATCAAATAATAAAAGGCTACCAACCAGGTGCAGCTCAGTGGAGGTGTTGAGTGGAGTACTAACTGAGCCCCTTGCATGTTGGCACGGACTAGAAGATCTTCAATATAGCGACGTTGTGAAAGAAATAATCCACCAGAAACATGTGTAACTTCTGCCAAGGATAAAATAAAGAGAACCAAAATCTTTGAGAGCAAATTCACTGTGAAGAGTATTCAAAAGTGATTACAAACATGTCATAGAAGATCGTTAAAATAATATCGCCCACATAAACCAGAAGAAATAACATAATGTTACCCTTATTCACTAAGACAAGGCAAAGGAGAACACAACATTATTGCTACTTGAAAGTTACTCTAGCTCTTTCTTGTGAGAATTATGCGACCCCTCTCTCTGTTATGGATCTGGGTATTTATAGAACTTCGGTGATGAGGACCTCTTTGCTATCACAGGTTTCTTCAATCACTTGATGTTCCTCGTTAATATGCTTGTTGTATGCACTGTTGCTTTGGCCCTTTCTCTTGATGACACCTGCCCCTTAGGAGACTTCTTTGCTATCGATGGCTACTTCAGTTATTTGATGGTCTTTGTTGACCCTTCGGTTTCTTTTCACCGTGGTTGTTCTCCACTCCTTGGTTGCCACATGTTCTCTGCGGTTCTGAACCTTGCATTAAATGCTGAGAAGATTACTACTCCCCGCGTATGTCATGTCTGACAAAGTCCTGTCCCTACCGAGGTTATCTTCATCTTGGCCTTTCATCTCATTCTATTCTCGTGATGGGGTAAAACTCTTTTTCGAGAGTGTTATCATGCTTCTTAGTTGAATGCTTATCTTACTTCCGTCTCTTAGATATTGCCACGTGTACATCCGAGATTGTGTATTAACACTGAGATGTGTAGTTCTTTGAGTATGTTATTTCCGTTTTGAATCTTCAACTGCAGGAACACACGATCACACCTTGAAGACGTTGAAGAATTTAAAAAATCAAGATTGCATTATGGTTTCATCTTAAAAGCTTACACTTTTTAAATCCATATGTAAGATTAGTTTTTTCACTAAAATTGACAGGAGATTGTTAGAGCATAGCTCGGTTGAACCCACTGGCGTTGGTATGCGAAGTCAGTTGTCAAGTTTAGTTGCCAAAACACAATCCTTGATTTAGTCTACAATATCATTCTCGGACTAAGATAGACTAGGTATTGAGATGAAGACCATTTGAAGATCGAAGACCGAAGCTTGCACACTTGATATTTATCGTCCTCTCGTCAAAAGGTTAAAAAAGATTTCCTTGATTTCGTATCTGCCAATTCTATCAATTTAATAGTCGATTATGTTTGTATATATATTCTATCACTGGTTAATCCATGGTGTTTCAATGATTTGGAACTCAAGCGGGAAAGTGTTAGTTTTTGAACAAAGTACCCAACAGAGTTTGCGTACCCCTACACGTTCTTAAGCTGTGAGGAATGTTCCTAAACTCAGCCATGGCAATAGAGTTCGTGAACCCCAACGCGTTCTAAAGATTAGGTTTAATTTTTTTGAACTATAATATTGCCATGTTATAAGTTCGTGTACCCCTACGCGTTCTTAAGCTTCCGAAGTACAACTTATATCTTGAATTTTGCCTTGAGTACACGTACCCCTACGCAAAGTCAACAGGCCTTCGAAACTCCTGTCAACTTTTTCTCTTTCGTGTTCACGTACTCCTACGCAAACCCTGTGCATGGTTTACTTGTTGTACTTTTGGCACAACTTTATTATAGATCAAGGCGAGTCTTTTCACTACCTTAAGGTCACTTTGGATAAAAAAACGATTTGAGAAGATTGGGTCAGACTTTTGAGAAAGATTATGGACATCCATTGTTGATCAATATAAATAGACGACCGTTGGCAAGGGTACATTCTGTATCCTTTACACATTATTGCGTATCCTTGCATAAAGGTTTGTCGTCAACTCGAAACCTATTTTCTTAGGTTATGACTATTTAAAAGACTTCACTTGAGGATCGTGAAGCACATGTCGGATTTAATAATCATGATCATGTATCTTGGGTCGATTGTATTGTCAAGAACAATCAATAAAGGCCAAGATTTGATAGAAACTTCGTACGGCTGCACTCTGTGTTGTGAGGCCTATAAATTCTGTAACGCAATCACGAACTAGGTCTTCTATTAAGTTCATCACAAATTACTAGGTAAAATCAGTTAGGCTAGATCAATACAATAGCCGATATATCGATTTTTATTAACCTTGATTGAATAATCTTAAGGAGATCATATTTTGTATTCTTCGTTGAAAGACGAATCGAGTACAACCAGGCGTTCTGTTAGAGGCAGGGTTGCACTAGCCTTCGCGAAGGACTGTGGAGAAACTCATAGCTATAAAAGAACTTAGATAAGAGAATTAAGTGTGTAGGTCCTTACAGGATCCAAGAGACGTAGGATCATAACGGTAGCTGAACTGGTTAGAGGGTTTAATTCAGGCTTAGTTACACTCAAATCTGAAGTCTGATAGTAGGCTAGTGTATGTATTTGCTTAATATTGTGTGTGTCAAATCTGGACTAGCTCCCAGGGTTTTTCTGCTGGATTGTGGTTTCCTCGTTAACAAAACTCATTGTGTCTTGCATTACTTTTACCTTCCGCATTAAATTGTCTCTGATCGATATAATTAAAGTATTGCAAAGTGTGTACATTGATTAAACCTTCGAGTGAGTCCATCTGTTTGAGATTAACAAGAACATGTTCTTGTTGGGATTCGGTTCTTGAATAAAGAACTTTACTCAGGTTATTACTTGAATATTGAGTTGTGATATCGTTCATGTAATCTAATCATTAGGTTCACAAATTGAAAAGTTGGTGGTGTGCTTGGTATCCTCTCCTTTTCAACATGGAGTGTGGGGGCATAACTACATCGAGCTACGTGTCGACATCCTAGAAGGGGAGCAAGATAAGCTCGGAAAGAGTGCAACATAGAGAATATATCGAAGACCCATCGTACAACAGTGAGTTTTCCTAATCATGTAATCGAGATCTTACACGTGTTAAAAGACAGCCTGGAATCTACGAAGGAGCATGGGAAACAGGACTGGCAGTTGAGCCTTTAATTGATGACCGTATGAAGAAGTAGTCAGACCCGTGACTGAAGATATACCTCGATAGACAATACCATCGAATATAAGCCTCACTTCGAAGATCGTGATACCTTCGAAGATTCAGTTGCACAAGACTAGACTAATCGAAGGAGATATTTTAATAAAAGGCTTCGATGTCACTTTGATATGTAAACGGACTTATTCGACAAAGCCTGACACCCACGATTGTGTATTTTGTCTTATTAGTTGTATCCCACCTTGTATTTCACGCTATATAAGGCGAGCTTGAATTCATTTGTAGGGGTTGGATTTTTGGTATGTCTTAGAGACTTTTGAGAGATCTTAGTATCTACCTTGCACAACTCTACTCTGGTCCATAAGCTCATATCCACTTAGTGCAATTACTAAAAGGTTTACATTCATTAATAATAAATCAAGGTCATGTTCTTATCTATGAAGCTTTATTATGTTATTGTTTGGTTAATCTTGCACTGTGTCTACATGATCGAACCCATGGAATATAACTCGGATTAGGATTATACCGACACATGGAGGATTGTTAGGGCATTGTCCGGTCAAACCCACTAGCGTTGGTATGTCAAGCTAGTTGTCAATTTTAGGTGTCAAACACAATCTTGATATAGCATACTAGAGTTTAGATTTCAAAATTGGGATATTGACAAAGTAGTAGAGACCTTGAAGACGAAGACTGTGAAGACAAATAAGACATCAATTATTCTTCATCGAGAAAATGTTAGTATGAGTTATGACTTTTATGGAAATTCTTCTATTCTACTTATTCTATCTTTCGAAATAGTCGGCTACTTTAGTAGAGATACCAATAGTGATTGAGATCGTATTCTTGTCAACATAACCATGTGTTATGTTGGTATTTGTTCCCACAAATACTACAATATGCGTGAGATAGATTCGATACCATTTTCCATAGCAATGGTTTGCTTGCAAAGCACTTGTAGGATATGGGTGAATCTAAAGAAGTACTCTTGAGAAAGAGTACAGTGGATTATAGCTGAGGATGTAATAACACGTCTAAGTACTGGCCAAGCCCAGAACTTCCAGCGGATCCAGTTAAACCCTAATTTTGAACAACGGCGGTTCGTGAACAGTGACTCCGGATTTTACTCCTGAGTTCCAAAACACCAATTTGTACACGTACATGTACGTGAACCACAGATTCGATGTATCTGGCCGGAATTCAGAAGGACGGTTCCCGAACCGTCCACGTGGATATTCTTCTGGAATTTCACACGGGTTAAACTCTGACTCCTTTATCTCTCAGTTGGACTTAGTTATCACGAAATATCTTCTGTGGTCCATCTAACGATTCTCAATGTGTCAATAAGATAAAGATTATCTCTGGTCTGTTGGATATCAATCTTGAAGTGTTTTTGAGCTAACAAAACACTTGGCAGATAAATGATAAAGATTTCCAATTGAGATAAATCTAGGTTTCTTTGTGTGCAAGTCAAGTAACGAGTTCGTTTTACACTGGCACTTGCTAAACTTGTGGAACAAGTAACTAGTTGCTTATTCCTAAGCAACCTATCTTATTGAGTGTTATAAATAGAGGGTTTCATAACGAAAACCACAAGCATCAAGCATACGTGAAGTTTCTCAGTGGAATTGATCGTAAGCTCTTTTCACTTAGGTGAAAGCTTGTTTTGGTATAGTCATCCTCTATTAGGTAGCAGTTCCCCGGTAGGATTTACCTAACGACTATAAAGACTTCTCTTGAGAGTTGAGAAGCACAGGTAGGAGATAACGTACCTCTGTGGTTTTTATCGGATTAACCTGTAACCTTGGTTGCCTGATTACGTTCTTGTCTATTCTACGGTCCTTCTCTTCTGCTATAAGGCCATTCAAGAACTGATACGCAACTACAGGGTTTAAAGGAAGCAACGCAAAGCGGCACGACGTGTTGTAAGACCCAGTTAGATCCAATTGTATAAGTTTCTTAAGTGATTATTTTTACAATTGAGGTAGAGACAAGTTTGGCATTGATTACTAGGTTTTCAGCGTAAGCCCAATCTTGTAAGTAGATTTCCGTATGACCTGGAGAAATCCGAAGGAAGTCACTTTGTGTATGTCAAACTGATAGAGGACAGTTCAAACATACAGTTGATAATTGAGGTTGCAAAGCCGGAATTATTGACACAAGCCTTTAACAGCGGTTAAAGCAACTCCTAGGCCTGTAAAAGACGTCAGTTGGGGGAATCAAGTGCGTGACGATCTGTCGGGGATCTAGAGACGTAAGGAGTGCGACAGTAGCCAATTCTCTTGGAGGGCTAGAGTTGGTCTCTGCTACATCCCAGAACGAAGTCTTATAGTAGGCTAGTGTTTGTAGACAGTTTGTACTGTGCGGTGTTCAATCTAGACGAGGTGACGAGGTTTTTCTACAGGTCGTAGTTTCCTCGTTAAAAAAATCTCTGGTGTCTTGTGTGCTTTATTTTCCGCATTATATTCTCTGATTATATAATTAAAGCAAACACAAGAAGTACGTTATTGTTAAGCTGATTGTTGTCCCCAATCCATCTAAAGGATTTACCAAAACTTTGTCTTGCGTCGGACTGAACACTTGTGATCCAAACTCAGGTTATACAGATTTGGATATTGATTTTTGAGATCGCCCAGATCTGACCATAAGTCTCATGAGCCCAAACGAAAAGTTGGTAGTATTTCGATACCCCTTCTTTTTCAATTGGTATCAGAGTCGGTGAACACATAAAAGACGTAACTGTCTGTGTTTACCGCGGCTTGTGAGTTATGGAACAAAGCATAAGAGCTTGTAACGTACCACCAAAGTTTGATGGCACAAATTACCTATGATGGAAAACTGCTATGAGATCGTTTTTGCAAGCTCAGGATTTCAAAACCTGGGTCTATGTCGAAAAGGGATACACACCTCCAACTATCCTGGTAGGAAGTGAGTCTGTCCCCAAAAACATTGGCGATTATACTGATGTGGAAAGTCAACCCGCCAAGCAAAACTATGATGGTGTTTTTACCTGCAAAAACAAGTGTACCGTCTCTGGGTACTTTCGTAGTGCTCGGAGATCAAAGTCGAACAAGGCAAGCCTAAACCAAGGATGGCCGTTCCCACCTTGCTTCGGTCACAGAGAGGATAGAGGTTGGTCTAGGGAGGGAAACATCGAAGAAACTTGAGATCAGGTTGAAGATGAGTTTTTGGGTGTTTGAGTTCAAGATTTCCGTCGTGAAGTCGACTGGAAATCTCCAAGGGCTAGAACGAGTTTAGATTCTCAGGTGTTTTCTCTGAGGCTCTGTGTGTTTTCTGGATGTTCTCGGTGTTCTAGTTGTTCTGAACGTTCTGCCTTGGAAGATAGAGGAAGCCTCTCTTTATAGTTTGAACTCACCCTGATCTCTCGACAGAGAAGGTGGAAGTCGTGGAAGAGTGGAGGAGTGGAGGACATGCGTTGGTTTCCGTAACTGCCTGAGTCGTGTGGAACATGCCCACTCGTGCCATCTTCCCTTAACTTCCCACTATCTCCATCAGTTTCTTTCAACTGCCGTAGACCGCCAGACCAATACCCCTAAAGTTATCCCCCCGTGTGATGTTTTGATATCTCGAGTGAGTAGTACGCGGCTATTGCGTAGTTGAGTTGAGTTGGGCTGTACGACCGATTGTCATGACCAACATGGTGTGATGTCGAGTGGCCTTGGTCTTTGGCCAAGGCCACAAGTGCTTGATTGCGCTTTGGCACTTGTCGTGGTGGCGCCATGGTTCATGGCGCCACGGCCTTGGCCTTTGGCCAAGGCCATCCTGTTGTGGCGCCACGAATGATGGCGCCATGTTTTTTTGGCCTTTGGCCATTTAGGACGCGCCTTTGGCGCTAATCGTGGAGGCGCCACGGCCTTGGCCTTTGGCCAAGGCCATCTTGTTGTGGCGCC
>JAJJMA010262533.1:0-14292 GCA_023529015.1 Papaver nudicaule | reverse complement strand
GAGAGAGAGAGAGCGCGCAAACAGAACGGATGTTGACATGTTGTACGACTCTTGTCTAAAAGTCGGATAAACTGATGAGGTGGAAATGTGATGTCGGATAAACTTGTACTGTAGTAGATAATTAGTGATGTTAATATCTTGTTTTGATGTAATGTAATGACCAAGGTGGTAAACCTGGTCCAGACTCCAAATATATGCTGGACTATCAAAATGCGACACCTCTACCCTCTTTTATTTCTTTGGTCCACATGGTCGAATAATGATATGGTATATACTATATAAAAATAATAAGCAACAGATGAAGATCTTCTTCTTTTCTGTGCTCCAAATTTTTTTTATTTCTTAAGATAAGGTTTTAGGTAGGAGGATAGAAAGCAATGTCGAGATTTGACAGCTTTACATATCTATCTAGGTCTTAATTCTTTAGTATTATAACATGTGTAATATGCGCCAGGTTATAACTGTACAGTCTTATAAAGACATTTTTCAACAATCTCTCCTGGCCGTTAGATCTACACCTATTCGACGGTTAAGATTAGAATTTAAAAACAAAAAAAATATCATAGATTATCCGGTAAAACACGCGGAATTTCGGGTCACCCATTTGACCGCCTTTTTAAACTCCTCCTTCTCGAGTTACAATCATTCTAGAGAAACAGAGTAAATGGAGAGAAACAGAGGAATGGGGTTTTAGAGAAGAACGGAGTAAATGGATAGAGGAATGGGATTTTAGAGAAGAACGGAGTAAATGGATAAATGGGTTTTCGAGAGAGATACCTTAAGGGTTTTGGTGAGGAGGTTTTGAGTGTTTGAGATAAACCGTTGAGTTTGAGTTCTTCCAATACCAATAACCATAAGAACTATATAATTGAAAGAAGGTTTCAGTTTTTAATCTAACGGATTTTAGAGCCCACATGAACCGAAAGACGAGATGGATCAAAAGGCTCATCACATTATACGCAAAAAAGTTTAACATTCATTATACACAAAAAATTTAACATTGATTACAACCTTTGCACCTTTCTCCCCTTGTGACAACAAAATGTACTGGAAGTGTTTTAATGCTTCAGAAAAAGAAAGGTTTTACATACACAAACTTTTTAACACACAAGTTGAGCCATGATAGTGTGAGCATTTAGAAAGTTAAGCATTTCTACAAAAATTACAATATATGTCAAAAAATCGACACAAATCCGCTACTGCAGCTTGTAGTCTTTCTCCCATCAAAATAACGCTTTGCCCGTCTTGTATATATTTCATCAAGCACTTGAAAATTTTAGACATTGTCATTGGAATGTTATACTGGTCATTGTCATTGCATGACCTTAACAAACGTCATCCGTAACATTTGGTAACTATTTAGCCTACAAATTTAGATTGTAAAAACTTTAAACAATGACTATCACATATAAAATGATCCTAACCTGAGTATCATTGTTTGAATACGTACTATAAACAATGACTTATCAGATGTAAACCATGCTCCTGAACTGAGTATCAGTAAAAAGAGTGGGGGACAGAGAACTTGGCAGTGTTATTCCTACCCATTAGGCTATGTCTAGTGGCAATGTTGAAGACCAGAACATTTCTTATGTAAATATAATCCACATACCTATGTCAGTAATAGCACTCTCTTGCTCAACTTTTTTCTTTGGACACTTGCGGATGTCGTGATCAGTTGAATCACACCCTTTGCATTTTCTAGGCTTTCTTTTCCTTTCTATACCACTCTTGCAGAGTGAGTTGCCTTCAGCCAATTCTTTTTCCTTGTCAGATTTCCTACCTTTCGTTTGGCATTTACGTGGATCACCAATCTTCTTTGCAGGCGAACTAGCACATGACTCCTCGTTAGCTACTACATCTCTCCAAACTTTTTCTTTATATGCCACAAGCAAAAACGATGACGAGTATTGGGGAAAATTGTCGCAATAGCATTAGTCATAGCTTGATCTTGATCAGTAAGTATAGAAATAGGAGGACGACCTCCCATTGCTTCAAGCCAAGTCTCAAACAACCAAGTAAAAGATTTTTCGGTTTCATCACATAATAATGCAAAACCAAATGTAACGGACTGGTGATGATGGTTGGTACCTGTGAATGGAACAAACGGCATAGAATATTTATTAGTCTTGTACGTAGTGTCAAAAGAAACTGCATCCCCAAACCGCCTATATGCCATTCATGAACGTGCATCAACCCAAAATATATTTGCTGCTCTTCCTCATCAGTCTGTACGGCAGAGTAAAAACTTGGATTTTCAATTATTCTTTTCTTAAAATAATTCATCACAGCTTCTGCATCTCCGACCCCTATTAGAGATTTTCTAACTGTTCTCATGTGATTATGAGAATCCCTTGATGCGAATCCAATATTCTCGCTGTCCCCAAAGAGTGATGCTACTTTTCCTACAGGGAAACCTTTCTTTGTTAAATTTCTCAACTAAACTCTTGGCAGCAGGAGGCATAAACCTGTTTATCCTCATAAGATGTCTCTTTTTAGGAGAAATCATAGCATGATTGTGGTCTTCTATAAAACCATTTATATACCAAGTCGTTAGTTTTATGTTCAAAGCTATACGGATCATAGCCTTGCAATCAGTCTTCATGGTTGAAGTATTTCTCTTTCTTTTACGCTCGACCTGCTCAACCTCTTCGACCTCTTCTCGATCAGTTCTGATGGTATGAGTTCCTTCACAGCTACATACAAAAACCACTCTAGTTATTAGTGACCCTCTTCGGGTAGCATATGATGACCTCTTACGAACTGAAAATCCCAAGCTTCTTCCATATTCTTTGTAGTAATCCTCGGCCTCTTGAATTGAAGAAAAACACATATACATGGCCGGTTTTGGCAACTTTTCTGTATCTTCATCAACATTAGTAGATGTATCTTGAACCACAGTAGTCATTGTCTGTTCAAGAAACATCAAAATCATAAGAATCTTGAATACCCAATTTAGAACAGTAAAATTATCAAAACTGTAACCCTAGAAATTTTTCAAAAAAAATAACAACTGGAATACCAAATTCGAACACTAAAAGAATTTAAAAAAGAAAATTTAGTGATACGAAGCATGATCGATTGTAAAACAATGATTTTATCATACAAACGTATTCACAATTGGGGAAAATTCGAAAGAGATGATAATAATCTACAATCATACAGTTAATAAATTTAATATGAATTAGTGAAATCATCACAATATACAAGATTAAAATTAAAACAATGACTCCCTAGAAGCAACTTGATTAAAGAACTTAACTTACCTAGGAAGGGGGAAGAAATCTGAAGAGAAGAGAGTAGAGAAGAACATAGAGGTCTGGAAAAAAAAAGGACTATATTAGTTTGACTAAAAAGATTAGCTGACGGGTAGCACAAAATCCGCGGGTTTTACCGGATAAGCTAAGATATTTTTAAGTTTTATTATCCTAATCTTAACCGTCTAATAGGTGTAGATCTAACGGCCAAAAGAGATTGTAGGAAACTGTCTTTATAAGACTGTCCCCGGATCCGCTCTCATAACTGTATATGCCCTCTTCTCTTGGCCTAGAACGCCAAGTTTTTATTTGATTTTTGATTAGTATGTGAATTACTTAGAACATGGCACGTACAAGATACAGATCTCTTCTTCTTTTATTTGGAATCGAATGATTTCATGAAAGTCGTGATCTCTGGAACTTTACAAATTTCACAAAATCGCATATATTACAGCGCGCAGTTGTTCATCAAAAAAAAAAAAACAGCGCGCAGTTGGAAACGAATGAATTAACACACTAAAACAAGAAGAAGCTAGCTACTGCTAAGGAGTCAAAATAGTATAATCTACTAAGAGGTCCTATATATTAGTGTGTGTTTAACCGGAGGGACAATGAAAAATTAGGTTTAGTCGGTGGTCCAAATATTTGAAAACACGGTGGCGCACGTGCCAAACGAATAAGACGTTTTTCTTAAAACCCAATAATACCCTGTCAGGTTAACCTGTATAAACATAACTCAAAATCAAAATTTCAAAAATTTTCTAGATCCAACTTTCTCTCCCGATGCTTCTCAAAAAAAAAATTTATAGGGTTTGGTACTCGAAGTTTCCTGGAGATATCCGTAAATCAGGTACGTTGTCTTTTAGAGTTTTACGATTTTTTTGTGTAATCTCTGTTATTCGCGTGAATTGATCAAGTATCTAGATCTAGTTTTTCGATCTAGATCTTCATGATTCTGAGAGATTTAGTTTTCGATCTAGATCTTCACGATTCTGAGAAATCTAGTTTTCTTTTGGTTTTTAGCCTTTTTTCTGTGTATGTTTCTCCATGTTGGTGTAATTATGGATTCGAGCTAGTTTTTTTTCTTCAGTTTTTAATTATATATATGTTTTGGATCTGTGTTTAGAATTTTACTTTTTTGTTTTTTTTTTCCCTATGAATCTACATTTGTACGTTATTTGTAACAAAACAATTTTGTAGTTATGAGGTTAATTTTTTAGGCATGTTTCTCTTTTTCAATTTTTAGTTATATATATGTTTTTGTATTTGGTTTAGAATCTACTATTTGTTGTTTTTTTCGAAAATGTTTTGGTGTATCATGTGGTATGTAGTTGTTTTCACAGTACATCTCGATGTGTACTGGTCCATGTTCAAGCTTTTTAATGCCATTACATGTTAGTTTTGAACCAGTACATCTCGATGTGTACTGTTCTATGATGAAGCTTCTTTTCACAGTATATCTCGATGTGTACTGGTCCATGTTCAAGCTTTTTAATGCCATTACATGTTAGTTTTGAACCAGTACATCTCGATGTGTACTGTTCTATGATGAAGCTTCTTTTCACAGTACATCTCGATGTGTACTGGTCCTTGTTCAAGCTTTTTTAATGCCATTACATGTTAGTTTAAACCAGTACACATCGAGATATACTGTTTTTCTATAGTATAATCTAGGTTTTGCATTTTAAGTGTAATCTAGGTTTTTCAGGGAGTACAATTAGAAATGAATGTACTGTTTTTAATGAAACTAATATGTTTTTTTTATTTTTTTTTATTTTGACACAGGTCCAATATGTCTACCTTTGGTTCTGATCCAAAGGTAGACATATTTTGTGAGTCTCATGTATACTACAAACACAGTCATATTTCTTACATGGTTTCATTACATTCAACCATCGCCGATTTAAAGTGGGTTATCTATAGCAATTGGAGATTGCTTAGTCCTTCAAGCATTTTTATTAATTACATGCAAAATAATGTGAAGGTTCTTGTTCTCGCCGATGTTTCACTCCATGGTCTTGCCGCATTACACTGTGGAATGAAATCTCATTTTTTCGAGTTGCATGTAGATTCATTTGAAGCTGGATCTTCTAGTTCTTTTGTCGAAGTTGACAATAATTCAGAGTTACTTCAAATGGCTAGGAAAAGTTACATGGATGAAGGTAATGAAGTTGCAAAGACTTACATTTCAGATACTTGGGCAGATATTTTTGATGACACACATCAATTTTTCCATGGTGGCGTTGAGTCTGTTCGTATAGCTCCCGATAAGTATCGTCTTCGAACTGGATATAAATTAGAGAAAGTGAAGAACGACCAAAAAAGGTTAACGTACAAATGTATCAGCAAGCCAAATTTCAAGTGTTCATGGCACCTTCATACTGTTGCAGTAGACAAAAATAACGAGGTTTTTAAGATAAAAAAATATGTGAAAAGGCACAGCCGTGGAGTTGGAATGCGAGTGAGAAGTCCAACAGTTAAGAAGAGACTTTTCGACCATATGATCCAAGAACAGGTGATGCATAACCCTCTTACCAAGTCTCAAGATATTAGTGGTTACTTTAAATTGGATGTTGGTGTGAATATAAAGTACCACCATGCTTATAATGGCTTGGATGTTTCGCATGAGGCCATTTATGGAGACGAAGTTAAGTCATACACGCATCTTACATGGTATGTTACTGCCATACTAGAAACCAATCCTGGTTCTATTGTCGACTTCGACTATAACGACGCAACAAGAAGGTTTCATAGGTTGTTCATTTGTTTGGGTGCTTGCAAAGAGGGCTATAGGCTTTGTCGTCCGATGATTTTTTGTGATGCTACATTTCTCACAGGCAGGTTTAGAGGCACTTTGATGGTTGCAACTTGCTTAAACGGAAACGGAGGTAATTTTTCCAGTACATTTTTGCATGTACTGCTATGTGTTTTACAAATTTTTTTTAGTTGCACTGCTCTGTGTTTTTCTTTTTACTGTTAGGATTCATTCTTTCTATTCTTTCTTTATTTTTCCAGGGTTTTATCCTCTTGCCTATGCACTTGTCCCGGGAGAAAATATTGATAATTGGATGTGGTTCATGAAGAATTTAAAGAGAGTCGTTGATGATCGTGAAATTACTTTTATTACTGACCGCGGTGAAGGGTTGAACCAATCTATTCCTGAAATATTTGGAACCCAAGCTCATCATAGTTACTGTTTTTTTCATAACAAAATTTGCCGATAACCAAGGGTAATGAGAAATATAAACAAGTTATTAAGTGTTTTAAAAAGGCAACGTATGCACTTAGTCCGGCAAGATATGAAGAAGCTCTTCAAGAGCTGGAGATAATGGGATGTGGTTGGGTTGCTAGTTATCTTAAAAGTATTGATAAGTATAAGTAGTCTAGTGCTTACTTCACGGGTTGTAGGTATGGCCATGTTTCTTCAAGTATTGCCGAATCTTTCAACAATTGGATTCGCAAGGAAAAGAAGCTGCCTGCCTAATTCGCTCTTGTTGATATCACCAGGTATGCTTTTTTTTCAATGACAATTTATTTTTCTAGTGGAATCAACCTAGTACATCATCAGTTATTAAAAACATAGTACATCGATATCAACCTAGTACAACATAGGTCAGCCACATATATATGTACTGCCTTTAAAACCTATTTGTAAGCTTCAATTCAAGGTAGTACAGACAGTAACTATGAACTGCATTTTTTTAATAACCTATTTATGCTTTAAATCAGCCAGTACATATCATCTTTGTACTGTGATATGTTCTGTTATTTTTATCTAATAATGTTTTTTTCTTTTATTTTTGGGTATTTGTGTGGGTGATGAAGGCGACGTATTATGCAGTTGATTGGTATTCGTAACATTGAGAGCCTTAAGGCAGATCCGGAAAAGCCGACTCCCAAGTTTCAAGCGTTGCTTGAATTGCATAGATTGGCCGTTCATGGAATGTTACTTTCTCATCTTATAACATTTATGAAGTACATTCTCCAAGGTTAGTACTGTTTTTCATGTAGTGCTTGAGCACATAATTTTTACGGGGGTCGAGGGAGCAGCGCCCCCTCGTCTATTTTATATTGGGTACATATTGACTCTATTCATGCATAACTACTAGCATGTGTAGTTTTTATTTAATATCTTTTTTTGCAGGTCTCATATGGTCAATTTGACTAATAATACTTGTACCTACCAAAGATGGAAGGTGTATGGTTTTCCATGTTCACGCGCTATTGCTGATATTGGGGCCAAGGGAGATTCTTACATTGATTATATTGATTACTACTTTACGAACGCTTGTTACCGAGAGCTATATTCAATTGCTATAAGACCCATACCCAACTACAATAGGCCAGATGTGTATACCGAGGAAGATACAATCTTCCCTCCACTTGTATAGATTCCTCCAGTAAGGCCACAAGAGAAACGAATGAAAGGTGCATGGGAGTTGTCGAGAAAACCAGTCACATGTTCAAACTGTCATAAAAAAACTCATCACAACAAAACCACATGCCCTGTTCTCCATCAGTATGAACCTTAGAAATAATTTTAATGGGAGTTCTGGTTGTTTTTATTTTCATGTTCTTTGTAAAAACATCTTTTGTCGACATTTTTCTCTCTCCAAGACTGGTTGTTTAGCAGTACAGGTAGATATGTACTGCCTCTGTGATGAGGGATTCGTTTTTGAAGTTTATTATTTTTTTCATTAAGGGGTTTGTTTTCTTATATGTACTAGCTTAATTGCAACATTAAGCTTTATTATATACTTTTAGTATTTTGAAGTTTATTTTTTTTCCCTCCATGGTGATAAGTTTCTTTTTGAAACACAGTTATTTGCAGTACAGGCTGATATGTACTGTCAACTAACTAGTATAGTTATATATCTATCACTAACTATTTTTCAAAACTTAGTACAACCTAGTACAACCATATATGTAATGCCTTCAAAACCTTTTTTTTAAGCTTCAATTCAATATTTGTACTGAATGCTTTAATTACCTTTTTTATGCAACACAGTTTTAGCAGTACAGTCTGATATGTACTGTCAACTAATTAGTTTTACAAAAGAGATCAGTTATATACATAGAGAGAGAGAATAAGTTGTCTTTAACATAGTTAACCAACCAGTACAACCACAATAATAAAGTACTTAAACATTAATAAAGTACTAAAACACAATTCACCCAGTACAAACAAATACGTACTGCTAGAAAATAAATCACTTTTCTTCATCAGGGTTCCAGCTTTTTTCATCTGGTAAAGTCGATGTAAGCAACCTGCATGCTAATTTAAGTCTTCTCTTTCGTATCTTTTCTGGTAGTGAAATAAGGTCACCAAAACCTTTATTGTTGAAATCATACTTCGACAACCTTTTTATGAAGTGAATCACGTACATTAGACAATCAGGGGACAGTCCTTGTTGTGGGCAGACGACTTCAATCACTACTGCTCATTTCAGCATCGGTCGGGGAGGCATACAAGCGTTCACCAACTGTTCATTAATCTTATTCAAATACGCGTTGATTGGACCAATACAAGCTTTCGCCATTTTTACTGCATTCTCATAAAACGGCTGCCTTCCATATGGTAGACTATCATAGTGGTAGAATGCATTTGTAAGACAGTTATACTCGAGGAGCGACCAGTGAATGTTGTTGTGGGCCATGGGTATAAGTATCTTCTCTACGTTATCTGCCATGTTTAAAATGGGCTCATCAATAACAAGTTTGTCTCCTCCCGTGAGCATACGAGGTCTGTCAATATGAACCTGAAAATTGAATGAAAAGAAGCTTGTTATTTTGTTTTTAAAACAGTACATATCTATCTGTACTGCTTAAAAAAACACGAATACTACGCTTTGAAAAAACATGACATATCTATCTGTAATGATTGAAAATATATAATATCAAAGAAGTACGTATCTATCTGTACTGCTCAAAAAAAAAAATGTACTATGCTTTGAAAATATGATTCAAAACATGCAGTACATTTTTAGCTGTACTGGCATAAAAAGCACCGGATAAGGAAAAAAAACACTTACCCAAGAAAGTGAATGCAAGTGTAAGACTTGTCTGTATTTTTTGACCTCTATCTCAGGCTTCTTTTGATCTTCCATGAAGGCAACCTGAATTTTATACTGAGTATAAGTAAGCAAATCTTCCTGCAATGCTTCATCGTGGACCAAATGTTCGATTGTCAATGCGGTTAGACAGACACCACCAAGCGTTTTGCGGTTAGCCTCATTTGCAGTTAGCCTCCAAGCGATAGAACTGTTCATATATTTAAAAAAACACTTTTTCGTTATTTCTTAACTGTGTTCTATAATTCAAAAAACTGCAAGTGAAAGAGTACTTAATACTTACAACGGGGTTTCCTTCTCAAAGAATGGACGGAGGATTTCAATTTGTCCATCTTCAATATCGCCATACAACTCTGATGATTCAATATCCTTCAACTTGCGACAGTTCTGCTGCTTCTTCTTCTTTACCTTAGGTTTCTCATTTTGCACACCCTTTCTCTGTGGTTTTGTTACTGAAAATTCAGCCCCGCTTTCGTAATCTGGATCATATCTTTTTGGGGGGTTGCTTCGACTTACTGGTATGTGGGCTACTACCACTTTCTTTGGTGCCTTTCTTACAACTTTCGTTTTAGCTATCCCATCAGGACCACTCAGCAAAATGTCACTTGACGTTGAACTCTGCGGACCATTTTTTATAGGAGAGGGAGGAGTAATACCCAAATTGAATGACGGACCGTCATCGATCGATTTGATATTGATAGACGGAGGTACGGGTGCATCAATCACGAGTTCAGCATGTTCTTCAATGACTTCCAGTGCTGGTCTAGGTTCATCAGGTGAGGTTGACTCAGCAGTAGGTTGCTCAATTATGTTTTGCAAGTCTTTCTGCAATGGTTGAAAAAACAATTCATCAATTCTCTTTGAAGTAATGAGCGGCTGTAAATCATTGATGTATGATTGATATTCCTGCTCGTAGATCTCCAATCCAGCGATGGCAGAGTTTATAATGGCTTCAAATGACTCTGTTTTCATTTCAGGCAACTTCAGTATCTCAGCAACCAAAGGAAACTTGTGCTCAATGAAGAAGTCGATCTGTTTTTCATCTGGTTTTGATTCTTGTGAGTCATTCTGCAACTGTCTTAAAGAATCGATGTTTTGTTTCACGCTTTGAACAACGGAAGCCACTGCCTCTTGAGTTAGTTCAAGTTCAGATTTATCTGTCTGCAAGTACAAATTTAATAATTTATGTACAATCTATATGTTTCTAAAAAAAACAAAACGTGGGTCATATGTACTGACTAAGAAGACACTACATTTTTGTCTGTACTGCCAAAAACCAGTACATATCAATACGTAATGCGTACAAACCAGTTCATATTCAAAATGAAGTGTGTGATATGTACTGACTAAGCAGACACTACATATTTGTTTGTACTGGAAAAAAAAACAGTACATATCAATATGTAATGTGTAAAAACTAATTACACATATTCAAAATCTAAAAAGCATATTTTTTAGATTAAAAAATATGGGGAAAGCAAATTTACCAGTGGGGTGTTCAACGAACTTTCCTTCTGTGCATTATAAGCCCGCATGGAAATTAAATCTTGTTTAGCCCATTCCTTATACCGAGACGCCTCGATTGGTTGACCAAATAATTCAGACTCACCCCTTCTTCTTTCTGTACACGGAGATATCGGATCTGTTGGAGTAGATAAATCAACAGCTTCAGGAGATGGATTCGTATCCCCTTCCTTTTCAGCAGATGCAATCACATCTGTATCTGTCGGAGTACAAAATTCTTGTCAAAACAGTACATCAAGCAAGCAGTACATATTTTTAATAACCTACTTATGCTTTAAATCAACCAGTACATATCACCTTGTACTGGGTTGTAAACCTATTTTCAAGCCTAGAATCAAAACAGTACAGCAAAATATGTACAACCAAATATGCCTTAAATCAAAGCAGTACATATCTGGTTGTATTGGCTTACAAACCTAGTTTCCAGCCAACTATACCATTAAATCAAACCAAATGAAAACAAACAATACCTGCTTGAGAATTATCTCCTTCCGAATCTGTGGGAGTAGTTGCTGTTGGGACTGAATCAGTACCTAAATTTACGGCTCCTTCTGCATCTTCTGAATCTTCAGAACCTTCTTCAATCGAAGTTTCTGGTGAGTCATTTATAGGCCAAGCCTTCAAGTATATCTCCTTCAAGTAACTTTCCATGACTGACGGCTCAATTGGTTCATTTTTTTTCTTCTTGTAGTTCATCTCGTGATACTTATCATAGATTGTTGACCGAAGACTTTCATATTTCTCTTCAAAATTCCTTTCACTTTCTGCTTCAATGGGGTCCGCTGGTGTACTTTGAGTGATTGAATGCAAAACATCCAATTCTTTCCGATCAGGTTTATCTATAAAACTAGTGGAGAACTGCAAAAAAATATTATGTTAAATTACAACAAAAACAACAGTACAACAAAATAATAAGTGCTAATTTTAAGTAAAGCTTAAGCAACAGTACAACCAAACATGTACTATATTTTTTACCTCGAACTCCAAAGTGTTTAGGTCCTTCAAAAGCGCCTCACAGATGGCCATTAAGTTCCATCTTGCAACTCTAGGGATATAATTTTTGTTATCTAGTTTCACTGGCTTCACGATATGGGTGTGCTCCGCAAACCAAAAATGTAGATAAAACACCAAAAAAAGTTAATAATGTGATTACATCTTTTCTAATACATATATACTTAAAGTAGTTTTCTTTTTACCAGCAAGTATGTAACACAACCGTTGGTGTGTTTGACTTTTTCACCCCCCATACATTTGTTCAGTTATTCCTCCAAGAAATTGTGAATCAGATCTGGCCAGGAAACACTCCTTGACCTCTCAAGATCAACAACAAGACCGATGTACATTTCCCTTAATTTATCTGCTTCTTTTGTTGTAAAGAAAACTGCAGCGCATAGTTACATACCAATAAGCCTAACGAGATCTTCATCATCTTCATTAACTTTCGCGACTTTCTTCTTTTTATTCGCTGAGTTCTTGTTCTTCTTCAGTATGTCCAATATTGCATTTTGAATCTTTAACCTGTTAACTTGATTGGTTCCATCCACATTCGGAAAATACTTTTTATAAAAAGTTGTTTGGCGCCATCTAAAACCTGCCATCAACTTCTTATATTCAGCCACTGTTCCATCCAATCTTCCCATTCCAAGGACAATTCCCATATCTCTTGGTGTTGATGTGAGCAACTTTTTCTGTCCATGTCTAACAAACTCAAATTCTAGGTGTTGGGGTACTGTTGATCCTTTGTAGCAACGTAACAACTTTGTAATGGCATCTTCTTTCCTCAACCAGTGTTCCTCTTTATACAAACCATGCGTGAACCAAAACATCAAGAAGAAGGGCCCATATGGCGCTGCCTCTATTAGTCTAAACTGTCGATCAGTGAATTCTAGACCACTTTTCTTAAGTACTTTCATGAGTGAGTAAGGCGCTTTTACACTACATCTGTATGGGTGCGCAGGTGGCTTCTCATATTCTAACAAGATAAAAAATTAGCATCATTATTTTTGGAGACTGAATTCTAGATTATCAAGTAAAAACCTGGTAGTTATGCTAGTTTTGTAAGATAAAAACATACTTGATGTTGGAACTTCCTTAGACGACTTCTTCACATTCTTCGTTGGTGCCTCCGCGACCTTCTTACAAGCTACAAAATGAACAAATTTGTCATGAACACACAAAAACAGTACATATCTAAATGTAATGCCTTTAAAACCTATTTATGACAGATCATATCATCTTACCTGCCACATTTGTTTTTTCTTGTCTCTTTTTCTTTTGCAGATTAGTCTGAACTGTTACTAGAGGAGTATTTTCCGCAAATTCGTCTGAATTTTTTTCTTTTCGCTTTCTTGTTTCGTAAGCTTCAAAGTGAACAAAATACTAATCAAAACTCAAACATCAATCAAAATATGTACAGCCAAATTAATATGCCTCAAATCAAAGCAATACACATCTTCTTGTACTGGCTTACAAAACCTAGTTTCTAGCCAAATATGCCTTAAATCAAAGCAGTACACATCTTTTTGTACTGCCTTACAAAACCTAGTTTGCAGCCAAAAATGCCTTAAATCAAAGCAGTACACATCTTCTTGTACTGGCTTACAAAACCTAGTTTCTATCCAAATATGCCTTAAATAAAAGCAGTACACATCTTCTTGTACTGGCTTACAAAACCTAGTTTGCAGCCAAAAATGCCTTAAATCAAAGCAATACACATCTTCTTGTACTGGCTTACAAAACCTAGTTTGCAGCAAAAAATGCCTTAAATCAAAGCAGTACACATCTTCTTGTACTGGCTTACAAAACCTAGTTTGCAGCAAAAAATGCCTATTCTACTTAAATCAAAGCAGTACACATCTTCTTCATACTTTGCTTTTATAAACCTAGTTCCCCCCTTGAATATCAAACATTTTAGAAACAAAATACCTACTTAAAACAAAACAAAATGGCCAAAAAACAAGCAATACCTGGTTGAGAAGTATCTTCTTCACTACTTGCTTGGGTTTTTCTCTTCTTTTTCGGTTGTACTTGCTGCAGAGAATCTTTCTGAGAAACATCTTCTTCAATTATTTCTTCTTGAATCGTTATTTTCGTTCTTCTAGTTTTCATATTTTTTTAGGGTTTCTGTGTTTTCTACTGTAATTTGAAATGTGGATTTTGGACTGTATTTTGTTGTGAAATGTCGGATTTCGAAGAAAAAGAAGAAGTGAAATCATGGCCGACAGTGATTTTGGTTCATGGTGTTAGGGTTTCAAAACAATGAAATGAATTTCTAGGTTTAGATTATGTAGAGTTTGAATGATGTAGATTTTGGGTAGTTAGGGTTTGAATGATTTGGGGCGATTTTGATTAAGAAGATTTTGGTTTTTTGATGAAGAGGTTTTCTGTAAGATTTTGGTTTCGGAGGTTACGAGAAGGGTTAACTAGGGTCACGCGCTTGC
>JAJJMA010262502.1:0-15396 GCA_023529015.1 Papaver nudicaule | reverse complement strand
GAAGGTTCAATTTCCTCGAACATCTTATTCACAAACTCCATCGGCTTTTGTAATTTTAAAAATATAAACGTATGATATGAGTTATTATCAATTTTAAAATTATAGACTTGAATGTCTATAATGACACACATAAGGCACATAAGAGTTTTGTTTCTCATATTTAAAGAATGAATGTACATGCATTATTAGATTAGATCGTTTTCATTCATAATGTTGATTGTTTGTTTCGACCGACTGATTTATCAAGATGTCACTCAGAAATCCATGTTTGGTAGCGTCTTGATTGTATTTCAAGTTTGGCTACATCATAATTTCTTTCTTAGTCTGACTAAACGGTTCGAAGACAAACTACATTCAGATGGTATGTTCGAAGACAAGTTCCTGTACATATCCTTTCAAAGCATTTGGATCAAGTGGTTTCTTCTCTGCTCGACCTCCATTCCTATTACAGCTGATGTTCAATCTGCTTAACCTATCACTTCGGACTTCGGAGAAATATGTTATGAAATGCTCCCGAGGCGTTAACTTAGGCGCCAAAGGCACAAAAGTCGCTTGGTGACCGCCTCGACTGTGATGCGCACAAAGCGCATGATGCGCCAACTGATACACTTTGATTAAATTTATCCAGGTCGCTTCAGGCGCCTTAGTCGCCCTGAGGCGTGATGCGACTGGCTTGGCGCCTCGGCTCACGCCTCGCAAATACATAATGCAACTATTTGGAGCTCTCCACACGAGAGTTTTATAACCGGCTTATCCATTAATTTATGAATTTGGAGCGGTTCCATGACAGCTGACACAAACCAAGGTTGCGTGCATGAGTCAGGAATTCTTCTATGCAGCAAAGTTCTAACAGTAAAAAGAGACTGGCTGTTTTAGGGGCCGACAGATTTATTAGAGAAGCTGGAAAAAATATTATTATCCTAGGGGGTATTATAAGGGGTGTCCAAAAACAATGAAAAGTCTAAATTACCCTATAAAATTAAGGATGAGTCCAAAAATCCAACCAGTAGGATAACTGCCTGTATGAGACTCAGGTAGACTTAATTAACACACCCATTGCTTGATTTTGCCTGTGATTGAGTTTTTTTGTTGCTGATTGATCGATTGAATGTTACAGAAACTAGGGTTCAGTGTTATTTTCGGTTGGATTAAACCCTAAAATCCAACCGAAATTTGCTTGCTTTCCAGATTTTACGTCTGGATGTTTACAGTTTTGCATGCGTAATTTGCAGACGAAAACGAGTTTGCTAGATTGTGTCGCAATGAATGTAGCCGAAATTAATGTTAAATGTGAAAAATTCAGACGAAAATTGAGTACGCTAGTTTTTGTTTCGGATAGGTTGTTTTCGTCTGGATTGTCTTAAAAAAATCCAGACGAAATTTTTTTTCGGTTTGGTTGATCAGCTTACTTCCAGACGAAATTCTCTCTGGAAGCTTTTTTACTTGCAATGGTGGTTTTCGTCTGGATGTTTGTGTTTTCGGTTTGTTTGTGAAGGTTACTTCCAGACGAAATTCTCTCTGGAAACAAAAATTCCTTTATTTGGCAAATTTTCGTCTGGATTGTCATAAAAATATCCAGACGAATTTGATTTTCGGTTTGACTATGTTAATGGTTCTTCTTCTTCTTCTTCTTCTTCTTCTTCTACTCCTCACTCAAAATACACAAAAAACACAAATAACCCAACTCTAAAAATCTGATTTTTTTCTTCCTTTATTGGACGACCGAAGGGAGTCCCTTAGGGATGAAAAATGTACAATTTGTCAGTCACAAACTTTGTGCATGGAAAAAAAAATTGAATTACAATTTCATAAAAATCAAACGAAATTGGAGATAATCAATCGAATTAATTACATGCATCGTTCATATATAACCTAACCAACATACTTTCAGTTTAAAAATCTTCAAAATAATCATCAGATTGGTCAATCAATTCGGATACAATTCGGATACTCTGTTTTCAGAAAAACAGAGCTCATCAATGAAATTTGCGGGTTGGGTCGGTAACCTGATTTCACCCATATCCAGAAAACAACCCTTTACCCAGAATCAAAGGAGAAGAAGAAGTTATCTCCACCCAACATACCTTATGCGCGCCCAGCCTCAATGAGTCAACTTGTAGAACGGTTCAACCATCGATCCAACTCAGCCAACACTGAACCGTAGGTGACCCGACTCAGCCTTTATCTTCCATCTTTCCTGAAGCTTATAATCTATCACTCACTGATGCTTGCAATTATAATTCCTAATTATACATTTATTCGATTGAGCAACTTCAGCTTTCAATTGCTCCAATGTTCAATTCCGTTTATCACTTCAAACCCCTTTTTCCTTTTCTTCTTCAATCCTCCTATGCCACTTTGTCTTCTTCTTCAACAAACAAGTGAACAACAAACGATAACAAAAAAATAAATAAATAAATCGTATGTACATCAGATTAGCTTATATATACATATCATTTCAATTCAAAATTAAGCCTAAAATCATTGATCAAGATATTGACCGAGATAACCTAGATTCGATTTTGAAAATTTTAGCCCGGATTAAAGATATATAAGAAAAAAACTATTCTTTTTCAAAATCAGTGGACAAAAGACCTTATTTTGGATCTTATTTTATTAAAAATTGAATGTTATATCAAAAACCAAGTCTTGTTTTTGATCAAAATATATACTCATTCAAAAACCAGAATACAATTCTTATATGATTGAAGTCAGAAAGACCCAAAATTGAAGAAGATAAATACTCAGTTAAAAATAAATAAATAAATAAATAAATAATACAACTAGAAAATGGAAAGAAGATTAAGAGGAACCGTTCATCACTTTTGTATTTTGAATTCATACTGCTACTAGAAGAGAAATGAAGTTCAAATAACTCACAATCATTAAACCATAATCCTTAAATATGGATCTGCTTCGTAATCTTTGTGGTTTTAAAGAAACCCACAGATAAGAAAATCTTTGAAACTGAAATCAAAAGATAAGAAAATCTTTGAAACTGAGTTTTCAAATTTTAAGTAGAAAATCAATTAATCGTAAGAACCATACAATCTATTAATCTGTTCAACCTTTACATCCATTTAGTTTCAACTCACTGATCTCAGAGAATGAAGAAAATGATTGATGGAGAGGGAGAGATCAGAGATGCATGAGAGAGAACCCAGAAAAGAAGATAAAAATCATGAGTTATTTTCGGAGTTTTTTCTCTCTCTCAGTTGACTGACGTGTGATACTAATAATCCGCGCATGATTGCCACGTCTGTTTAACACGTCGGAACGCGTGGAAGTAGCAAGTAAGAAGCGTGAATTCTAACATTTTCGAAACTTCTTGCAAATATTAAAAATGTTAGATTTATTTGTCGACCCTCACCTTGCGAAGTCATTGACGTGGAAGGATTTTTTTCTTTTTTTTTCTTTTCACCTTGCGAAGTCATTGACGTGGAAGGATTTTTTTCTTTTTTTTTTCTTTTTTTTCTTTTTGCTTTAAAGAAGGGAAAACGGGCACCGCAGACTAAATGATACCACCCAGGTCCTGCGTTAATTAAGTTACTTATTCAATATTTAAGCTTATAAGTAGCTCCATCAATATGCGACGGAGGACGTATATACTGTATTAGTAGTATTTTAGTAGACCAAATTTTCTTGGGCTAATAGCTGCCTAAATATAAGAAATGAATCTGGTAAAATATCCAGGTTAAGTAAGTAATCAACATTTGATAATTACTCAAATAAAGCAAACAAAATACATAGGCATAGAATACCATGCTATTTTACACATTTTTTCGGTTTCCATATGAATTGAGAAGCGAATGTATGAACGTGCTAACCTTCAAAAAAAATGTATGAACGTGCTTGGATTGATATGTGGGTATAATAGATATAGTGCCACGGCACGTTTTGCAGATTTGTGATGATAGCAGTTCAAATGAGAATGACATGGGAGTATAGGTGTACTTTTCTATACATAGTGCCATTCCGTATTTTGCAAAGCTAGCAGTTCAAATGAGAATGACATGAGAGTATAGGTGCACTTTTCTATACATAGTGTCATGCCATATTTTGCAGGACTGTAATGATAGCAGTTCAAATGAAAATGGCGGCAAGTATAGGTGCACTTTTGTTTTCTTCGGTCGGCCCCCCACCGCAAGCGGTAATCTAGTTTATGATTTAAATCTATGTCATGAATGGATCTTAAATGGGCTTTATTAAAAGAAGTGTTTATGTTAGCTTTAGGATTTGGATCATTCATCTAATAGAAAATGGTGTCCTCTGGTTTGATTGTATTATAGTTTAGATGTATTTTCTTGTGAATAATGCATTCCATAGATGTATCTGATAAGGCCTGGGTATGTTTATGTGCCAAACCATGTATGATTCTGTTTTCTATAGATAGGGATTGATTAAAATGTGTATTTTTTCTTCATTTGGTTAGCATTTGTTAATTTGTTTATTGTTGATTGCAGCTTAAGGTTGGTGAAGTAGAGGCAATCATGCGTGACTTTGATTAGCCTGGAACTCTTGCACCAACTGGATTACACCTTGGTGGAGTTAAGTATATGATTATTCAAGGTGAACATTCGTTGAGGTTTTGTATTCCATTCAGGCTTTACTGCTATCCATGGATCAGTATCTTCAGGTTTGTATGCAGCAAAAGGAGTGACTCGTTGTTTGTCAAGCTTTAATTCAGGGTTGTTCTGTTTTTTTTTTTTACTTTAGCCCTGTACATCAGAAGCACCTTAGTCTGTTGGTTGAATACTAGTTAAAGTTAATGAGGCATTGTCACGAACACTATTAGAATTCACATATGTGTTGAACATAGTGTTGCTGATGATGTTTTACTGTGAGATGACTCCTTTTTTTCCTTGCTGTACAGGTAGCTGATTTTTGGATTGTCCAACAATTTATCTCAATTTGTTTGTGAATTATGAGATTCATGTGTGGCGTATGAGTGTTATCTGCTATTTAGCTGCACTATGATCTTGTGCTAGTAGTGATATTTCTTGACCTCTTCAATGATGGATATTGCTGGTTCCGTGAGATTGTCTTATGAATTGGGGACTCATAAGAAATGTGGTTGCACTAATCAATACGAGGTAGATATTTTTTTTACTTCTTCGGCTTTTCATGAACACACTTTTTGTGTGTTGATTTCTGCAAACACATTGTTTCTGAATATTGAACTATGGTACCACATTGTTTCTGAATATTGTTAGAATCTTGAGCATCTCTCTTCAAATCACTTGACTGTTTCTTTCAAGGCCAAAAACCTTGACATATTTTGTTTCATTAGAATGGTTGCGGCATTGTTCTGCATAATTACGAACCACCAATTGGTGCAATACTATTGCATTCTTTTTTTCCCTTATCGAGGTTTCTTTATCTTCTTTATCTTGTGTACTGCATTAAGAGTTTGGATTGTAAACTACATGATATGGATTTACCCTGAGGTATGTTGAACGATCTTAATATGATACATGATATTTACACACAGGTTAAATTCGAACTCGATATATGATATTTTGACGTCGCAAATATGTTTTGAATAATTTTCTTCTAATGACATACAATTTCACTGCTACAGACACTCTCCCAGATGTTTATCATCAATGCTGGTCCTGGGTTTAGGCTGTTATGGAGCACTGTGAAGTCTTTTCTTGATCCCAAAACAACTTCCAAGATTCATGTATGCAAGAGTAGTGTGCTCTATTCTGTTATTAAGTGTTTGTTTTGTTAAGAACAATGGTCAAGTCCATATGTATAACCTGGTTTTCTGTTATTTTCCTTAGGTCCTCGGTTACAAGTACCAAAGCAAGCTGCTTGAGATAATTGACGCTAGGTAATTTGGTCTTATTCTGTTATTGGAGTAATTTAAACTTGTTGTAAATATGTTTTTCATTTCTTATTTGAGACTTAATGAACTTCTTGTATGTATTTGGAATTCTCCCTTGAGTTGCCAGAATTTCTGGGTGGCTACTGTACTTGTGCAGATCAGGGGGGTTGTAACGGTTTGCTATTATATGTTTGAGTTTCAGTAGTCGTTTCAAAGACACTGATAGTACTGCCAACTTACATGGTTAACCTGTTTGTGCTTCAAATTCACAATTATATGACACAACGGAGCTACCGGAATCTTCCCTGGTTGTACTGATCTTGCTTATAACCAAGCCATTGCAGATGGTGCAAATTATATCGACTGTCCTGTTCAAATGACCAAGGATGGAGTCCCTGTTTGCTTAAGCTCTATAAATCTCATAGAGGGAACATCAGTTGACATAGGTAATAAGCTGGTTATTATTGTGGTTATGGCGCCAGTGATGATATTTGATTTGTTGTCCTAGTGGTAGAGCTGCATATGTAAAGCACTAGTCTAGATACTGTCTATTACGTTTATGTATCTCTTTTCGTTCAATGTATTGTTTTTGACATATGCTAAATTACTGCAGTACGATGTTCTGGTTCAAAATATGGGGAAAACTTTCAGATGATCTAGCCTTGCACATGTGAGGTTATACAACAAAGCAACCTTGTGACACGACAGCTTTCAAAATCGTTATTCCTGCTGAAAAGAATTTAGAGAAAATAAACTACAATGGTTTCATACTCAACAAATGCCTGGCCAGGTGTGAGTGTGTACAAGATTGATTTACAGCCTTTAACGATTAATATTTCATATCTTGCCAATCTGCTGGACTCTTCTCTCAATTCTCTTCCATATCTTGTCATGTTAGCTCATTTGCAGGTGTTAGTGGCGCTTAAGAATTATACAAGTTCAATGAGTATGACAAGCTTGAGGGAATGCATTGATTCAGCAGGTTGCTGATTCCATCTTCTTCTTGTGAGGGTGTGTTTCCTTTCCCAAAGAAATCATTTCATTTGTTGTTCAATACAAATTATACAGATTACCAAGTTTCTTGTCATGTTTTTGATGCATCCCAAGTGTGACTATTGACATGTTATACAGATTACCAAGTTTCGTGAATGCAGATGTCATTTTCTTTAGATGTTCCCTTTTCCAATACTAGTTTAATTCACATAAAGAATCTCAAGTACTGAGCTTATACTGGTTAACTGATATATTAGTTTAATTGACATGTTAAAGAGGAAATGGAAGAGGTGATAAATTATCTCATTTATTTTAGATGTTCCCTTTTCCAATACTAGTTTAATTCTCATAAAGAATCTCAAGTACTGAGCTTATACTGGTTAACTGATATATTTTGCAGTCATGCTGATTTCTTGCTGCTAATGGTTTAAATTATTTTTATCGTCTTACTTTGTTTTTGCACGACAGCATAACCTGACTGATAACCCTTGACCTGTAATACAGAAAACCAAGGATGGTGAATTTGGGTAGTCCAGTAGTACGCTTGCTGAGTATCCTGAGGAAATGGTAATGAAATCCTGATTTTCTCCAGATAGTTCATAACCATGAATTGCCATATGGATACACTACAATTTCCTTACTGTTTTGTGTTTTCCTTATGACAGTTTGCTACACGCGTCATCAAGAATCTGGGTGATGGTTTGATGTCTGAGCTTCTTTCTTACAAAGTTGCCCTTCTGGGCATCGGAAAGCTTCAGGTAATCTTACCAATGTACGCCTTACTGTTTTTCGAAGGTGAAGTAGATAATATCATTACGTATGTGGAATATCCTACAAATAGCTGCAGGAATTCATGGCCAGACCACTCTACCAACTTTTGATTCTATCCCTTTGCAGGTAAATAAAGCTTGCTTAAGAAAGGATTTAGATGATATGTGGGAGATGTTGTTGAAATCAGCACGAATTGTAAGCATCTCAACCAGCATGGGATCTTATCTGATGTCCTTGTAATTTTTTTTCTTGCAGAAACACCAAAGCTCCGGATACGTCGAGCAGCAATGAAGATTCAAGAATGTAACATCATACTTGCAGCCAAGACATTCAAAAATAGAGAACAAATATAGAGAGTAGTGATAGAAATGGACTTACATTAGTTGGTATTTTCAAGTTTTCTAGCTAGCTTGTGAAGTTTTGTAAAAAAATTGTGGTCAAGTATAATCATAGTGTTGTAACTTGGAATAATTTTGTTCTAATTATAAATTGAATCCAGTTTTATATATAGTGTGTTCTAGTTTTGAAATGATTTAGTTTCAATTTTTGTATTTTTTAGTTCTGGTTTTGGTTGGTTTTGTTTGATTCAGCTATTTAGCTGAATCAATTTCTATTTTTTTTTGTTTAAAAATACTTGCACAGCGACACTTATACGTGTCTCAGGCTGCGACACTAATAAATGTCTCAGTCAACAGCGACATTTGCATGTGTCATTCCAAACTGCTACGGAGATATTGCGACACAAGTAAATGTCGATGTTGGGCTATAAACGACACTTACCTCGTGTCTCTGACCGGGCATTTTCCACTAGTGAGATGACTTTATTTCTCAACTCCATCTTATCCATGAAAGCACACGAAAGCATCTTGAAGCCTCCTCAAGAAAATACAAGAACAAGGCTGATGAAAGAAGACGTGTGGTTGAGTTTAAAGTGGGAGATCTTGTTTATGCCGTTCTTACCAAGGAGCGTTTTCCCATAGGCGAATACAACAAGCTCAAGGCAAGGAAGATTGGACCATTTCCAATAGAAGAAAAGATCAATCAAGGAGGGGAGGATGATGCAGGGTTTGTAAACCCTTATCTTTTCCTTCATCACTTTTCCATTTCCAATCTTTGTATTGGGTTGAAATAGCAACTTGTAATGAGATGCCTCTTTAATCTTTCAACTTCCAATTTTAATTGGGTAGAAGTTTGAAATATTATTAGAGAAGAACCTTAAATCTTTGTTTCTTCCTTGAGTCAAGGGTAGAAGAAGCTTAATTGAAGGTTAGTTATCATTTATTTTTATGGTGTTGTTGCAATTGTGGGGTTTAATTTCAATTTTAAGTTCCACTTTACATTAATGTACATTCTTCTTCGTCTAATATAATTCTCTCGTTTGATCAAAAAAATAAGCTATTCTATCTGACGTATATGCATGAGGGTTATTATAGCCAGCCGGTTGTTCAAAACAGTCAGTAGGTGGATGACATCTCTGTCTCGCCCTAGTGGCTGGAAGCAAAATTGGTTGAGCTCGAGTACAAATTTGGTCAAGCCCCCATACCAAATTTTTAGAGGTCTAGAAATTTGGCAGATGACTCTCTTTTCCGTGAGTTCTCGTGGTATGGCCTTGTGCTACAAGTTTTTATTGTATAGGTGCAGGTAGTTTAGACTTGGACAACTTAGCAGTTGGTACCAAGCACACATAATCGTGCAATGTCTGAAGAGACAAGTTTGAGTTATCAACAAAATAATTAATTAATTAATTAGTCGGTAGATGAGATCTCATCATCAAAGGCTGGCTAGCTAATCCATGACGTACCACTCTGTATAAAAACTATGATATAGTGGACTTTGTATTTATAAGTATACTTAATTCTAATAATTATTGAGCTACCTAGCTTTATATAATATGAACTTGCTGAGCATGATGTGAAGTGTGAACAACACTCCATGTGAATGTACATACAAATTGTAATACTTTACCTCATTGTTTCTCAGCTATATATACACCTAGTGTTTGATAATTAGGAGATCATAAGAAAATTTTCATCTCCTTATTCATTTCATTATCATCATATCAGTTAACAAAGTGAGTAACTATGGCATGGTATAAAGATCCTCAATCGTTTATTCTTGGTTTTACTTCGGGGTTCTACCTAATCAGAGTTGCGAAAGAATTTAGTAACGACCTTATTAAGGGAAGTGATCGTAGTAATTATGATGGATCAGGAAACTTAAGTTTCTCACAACTCTTTTCACAATATCTGTATTTGGGATATAACAAAGAGAGCGATTATGATGCTTTCAAAGCTACCTTTCCTCAATCAGGGAATCTTTTCAAGCATATAAACTCTCAAGGTTTGGTAATCACTTGGGATTATGCCAAACAGACAGGTACCTGGTCAAAGGAAGAACCAGATTCGCCTTTCTGGAGTCTACCAGGTATTACTAAACCAAAATCAGTAATAGAACAAGCTCTTGAGAAAAAAGTTTCCGACTTGGAAGAAAAAAATTCCCATCTTGAAGAAGAAAGCAAAAGGTTCAACAAAGAGAAAGAAGCTTTAGAAGCGGAAAACGCCAACCTCAAAGCTCAAGCGAATAGAGAGAGGGGTGATGAAATACTTGCCGGTTTAGAAGCACTCGGAAAACAAGTTCTGGACTTGACATTGAAACCTGTTCATTGTTGTGGTGGTGCTGGAGTTGGATCGTCCGTCGAGGAACCATGGACCACCGGTCATACAGTTCCTAGCAACTGGGTTTCTTTCCGGGATCTCGATGTTGAACCGTTCTCGAAAAACATTCCCTTGATGATCACCAAAGCCACAGGTGGTCTGAAATTCGGAGACGATAACACCACAAACGTTCGGGCTAGTCATTTCTATGGAGGGATATTTCCTATAGTGGTTGTCCACATTGCAGAGTTGACTCCAGACAGAGAAGAGGCGAGATTCGATCCTGACGTTTGGAGTCGCTATGTCAATGCTGGAATTGAATATGCAGCTCGGAAGCCATTTCCTTCAGAGATGTCAATCGATGCACACAAGATGTGTTGATGCGTCACAAAATCAGCCGGTCGAAGATACAACGTTCGAGGGAGTTTACCGGTTCATTGAAGGCCATTTTCATGCTTAATTATGTTGTCAATGTTCTTTCAATTTGTATTTGTGCTTTTGTTTTATGTTTGCAAGTGGTGAGGTTGAAGGGTGTAAAGTCTTTTCGGATCGGACCGGATTTGGATCAGTAGTTTATATAAATTGTTGTAGATCGTCTGACTCAGTCATGGATCGGACCTATCATAACGATCCGAATATGAAGTGAGACTTTAATCAATACAGCAACAAATTCATAGTGGATAGTTAGAGTTTACACTTATGAATAAACTCCATCTCACAAGTTCATAGAGAGGCAAAGGAAAAACCACTTGCACATGAAAACCAATGCCAAAGAAGATCCTGATAACACAGCCGTCAGGCCCCTGAATTCCACATCCTGACCGCTCCAATACTGGAGTGCAGCCTTCGCTGGAATCCTCATGCTCGAAGATCCTCTTGTACCTCTCCTTCCATATAACCCAGCAACACATTGAACAGTTCCCTTTCAGTTAGACCATGAATGTGTTGGCTTTATAACTTACAATATTATACAAACACTCAACTGACTTCATACCCTTGATAAAAAGAAGAAACTTGAGACATGAAAGCATACTGAGTGCAGGAAGCTTCACACAACTGTCGCAGTTATAAAGACATAATTCAACAGAATTCGTAAAACAAAAAGATAATGAACGACGCACCATCCACTTTGTCAGCCTTAAACCCCGAGAATCCATTGATAATCGATTGCTTCAACTTAGGGTGAGGCTGGATTTAAAAATCGAACTTCTATCTTGTCTTTTGGCTTTGTTAGTTGACCGCTCTCAATTATTTAATCCCGCTGCCACTACCAATATCATTTGATTCCCAATGTCATCAAATTGCTGATGCCAATGACTGAATCAGATAAGTGTGTGATTGTTGTATGTGAAAGATTGAGATCACTTAGATGTTCTTAACAGCGCAATATTCTCGGGTAAGCCTTCAAACAATTTGCACCTTTGGAGATTCAACATCTGCAAACTAGCGAGACTCACTACATAATCAGGTAGAAGTTCAATATCCGAGCCAGAGATATAGACATGCCTCAAAATTTTCAAAGACCCGACTTTGTTAAGATTACTTGAGAAATTTTGCACCCCGCTCAGTCCCAATGTCTGCAGATTATAAAAGGATTCAAAGACAATATTGAACCACAACCAGTGAAATGAAGCAGAAAAAAACATACACAGATGAAGAAAATGCACCTCCAAAAGTAATATTTCTAATATCAGGTAAGAATCAGGGAGGGCCCAGAGCACAGTTCTGCACAGGTTGTCAACAAAACATGAAACAGATTGCACATAAAAGATGGGATTTGGACTGAACACACATACAAATAGTTATGAAACTTGAAACAAGTAAAAGAACAAAAACCGGCGGAAATACCTTTGATCCTGTATGCCGGTTCCTTCGAAATAAGGGCTCCAAAAGCAAAGTAGCATATAGTTGACACTGAGTAAATTTTCATCCTAGCTCCTCTTCACTATAAAATTAAAAGACACAAAGCTATCAAACAAATACTTCCACACTTACCAGGCTACTGTACAGCACTTAAATAATGAACTTTCAGATCCTGATACTGATCTGTGTGCTACATGTCAAGCCTAACGCATAGTGTGCAGAACCCATTGAAGGATATCAAATGTAAGCATGTTTTAATAATATATAAAAGCCCATTCCATTGGGGAAATATTCTATCGATCTTCCTAAAACACCCATAAGTTTTCCTGCGTTGTTCTTCTACAATTCTAGTTTTCTTTATCTTGTTAATGCTGATCTTCAATTTTAAGACGGGGACCAGGCTACATTGTATACCAAGCCCAGATGTCAGGTGTATCTGATTGGTCAGAGAGAAATTGATATCTTCTTTTTGCTAGAATATTGTACTCTACCAAATTTGTTTTCACAATACTGGTACTCAGTTTTATAGCCCATCAGAATTAACAGTGAATGAAAAACTGATCCGTTTTTTAGGTACATGCCCATTAAAAACACCCTATACCTAGGTTCAATGCAACTGAATTATTCTCCAAGTAATTCTAGAGGTGGAATACGGTGGAATACTATTCTTAGAAGGAATAGTAGAACTTCCATTCATAAAAGATTACCAAACATAGGAGAGTTTTCTTGCAAAGGAAAGACTAGTTTTAGGGAAATCCTAGTCTAAAAATAGGTACTCAGGATGCGTGTAGAGGGACAAGAGGAGTAGCTTAGAAAAGCATTAAACATGGAATTCAAGGGAAAAGAAGTAACACCTACGGTAAAGAAAACCTAAAGGGAAAACGACGTAAAATTCTTTATGCTAAACAATAAAATTCTGATTTATATTGCATGAAACTTAGTATCATTATTGCTTTTGTTTACTATTGATCAGTGGTATCAGAGCAAAAACAGCAAGAAAGCAATGTTTCTGGTGATGAATGGAAGGGTTTCAATCCAAGGATAACGAGGTTTTACCATTAGATCATAATATAGAAGAAAGAAAGGGTCTGCCTCATCATCATCTTCGAATCCACAAGAAAAAACTATGGAGAAATTGGAGGACGAAATGACGGCTTTGACGAAGATTCTAAAAGAGATACAACTTAGGCTTTTCAAACAAACAAACGAGTCAACCTTGCATACAGAAAAAGTAAACATAGAAAAATAATGCAGATTTGTAGACATTTCTCCATTCAAAGTGGGGATAATCGAAATCCCTGCATACAACGGGGATTTAAACCCATAAAAAATTGGATTGTTGGCTCAAGTCTTTGGAGGTTTATTTAGCACCAAGGGATTTACTGAAGAACAACAGGTAAGTTTCGCTAGACTAAAATTTGATAGACATGCCCTAATTTGGTGGGAAGCATATACAATCACGTTTGGCACTTAGCAAAGAAGCACCGGTGACTACTTAGAAGCAATTCAGAACAGCTATAGAAAATCAGTTTTACCCAATTGGCTATAAAGAACGATTACGTGAGCGATGACAGTTCTTGCAACAAGTTAAGGGACAAAACGTGCAAGAAAACACTACCAAATTTCACAAGCAAGCTATAGCATTGAATGTGAATATGAGCCTTAGAGACTGTTGAGAATATAATTTCACAAGTAAGCTATAGCACTGAATGTGAATATGAGACTTAGAGACTGTTGAGAAATATAAAGGAGGACCATTGTTCGCTATACGGACATAATTGTCACTGTTCACAACAATTAACATTGACGATGCTTGTAAGAGAGATGACGAATCACCCCTTTGGATCAAAGCAATCAAGAACCGAAAAATGTGATATTGTGAATATTGTCCAAAGGGAAGAACTAATTATATAGTGGCCAACAAAAACAACCAATATTGTGAGACTTGCTAAACTGATCGACACTAAGAAGGAAGGATGGAAATTGCACCCGGAGTTGAGACTAGCATGGTGGCAAGATCCCAAGCAAACTAACACAAAGAAGAGGAAGGTGAAGGAATCGGTGGATGGCCTTCACCTGATAACAAAGTTGTGATGATGGCAAGATAAGGTGGTGTAACTACGAACATGAGTCGGAAGCTTAGTCTACTCACAGTTCGAGCAGTTATCAAAGAACCTAGTGAACTGGTTTTTGCAAGCTCTTGCGAGTACACAAAAACCGGAAAGAAAGATTTACCGAAATTGTTAGCAGGGTTTGAAGACTCCCTGCAACAACTACAGAAGTTACCACCAAAACGGTGCGTAGAACAAGAAAACTAGCACATGCCAGAAGCTCAAGAACTGAAAGTGAGGTACAAGGAACGTCACATCAAAGATCAAGCTCGACTTACCTTCTAAGTAGGCAACATTGCAGGGTTAACAGTTGGGAAAATCCAATTCGAAGGCCCTAGTAAGAAGTTAAACCAATATGCAATGGTCCAACCTCGAACTGAATTTTGGAGCAACATGGCACCAATATTTTAAGCTACATCTGCGAAGCTGCATGAAGACATACTCGACAACAAATGCCAAGAATTTGAGCTTTTTGAACCTTCGTCACTAAAAGAGCAAAATAAGTCAACATCATTAGCAGTTGCGCAAGACTTAGGCCACTTCCTATGGAACACCTAAAACACAAAATTTGGCTATTTTGGCTGGCTATGGACGTTGCAAACCAGTGTTTTGACGTTGCAAAGTTGCAAATTTGCAACTTTGCAACGTCAGATGGAAATAGTATCGGTCGATGAAAATAGTGTCGACAGATACAAATTCCATCTGTCGATGGTATTTCTATCGAGGTCGATGGAAATTCCATCGACATATACTATTTCCATCGATATAAATTCAGCTCATCCTTACACTCACGTTACACCACCAATCTACAAACACCGGTTATGCAAAAACGAACAAATTTCATACCAAAAATTCAGAAAACAAATACAAGTTGCACCATATGTAAATTAAAAGATAAATTTTCATTAAAGGAATAATTACATTGACATTTAAATTCTACCTTAGTTCAAATTGACAAATCCATAACCTAATTTCAAATTCTTCAACTGACAAATCCATAACCTAATTCAAAAAATTCTTCAGGGGGCGTTGCCCCCTCTAAACCCCCACCAGGGGCGGTCTCCCCTGGACCCCCACGACCTGACCTGTCAGGTCGACCCCAGCCTGGGGGGCTACGCCCCCCAGGACCCCCCTATGTCGATGGTGTTGACAATATTCCAACACATTCATCGTA
>JAJJMA010262472.1:0-20977 GCA_023529015.1 Papaver nudicaule | reverse complement strand
AATAAACGCTTTGATCAAACTATGGAATAGTATTGCTTTTTGGATTCGTTATTGGGGTGAGTTGTCAATCAATGTTGTACTTTTCTATCAATAAAAAGATTCTCAATCTTTTGAGTAGGGGGAGTAAATAAAACGAGTTGTCTATCATTGTCACTGTGAACTCAAATCATTTCAAAATGGAAATGATGGAAGAAGTTGACAATTCGATGAAGGGAATCGCAATAATGGGATAAATTTAAAAAACAAGTTGTCATTCATTCAGAATGAGAAAACGACGAAATAAGAATAATTGTAAAGATTCCCTAGATTTTATTATAAATATGAAGTTTTCTTCTGCATTACCCTCGTCCCACTCATCCAACTGAAACCATAATACTCCTTGTGTAGCATACTATTAAGCTTTTCTGTTTATCCCTTTATTTCTTCTTCAAGTATGAAAAGCTTTACTCCGGAGGAGGATGTGGCATTGATACGGGGTTGGGCTATGGTACAATCGGCTGAAGACCACCAACATCTAAGAGTTACTGCTAATGAATTTTGGAACAGAGTGATGGTGAACTTTGCTGAAATTGAAGGAAATCATAATGCGCAAAATGGTTCAAGCATACTTGGACGAAGGAGTGCAAATTGAAGGAACTTTTGAATCTTTATTACATTCTACTGAAAAAGTTGCGCTAACTTAGACCAAGCACTATGGTGCACTATATGAAACGAAGGCATTTCAAACGTACAATTATTATTAATGAAAGGTTAATTAGATGGATACACAAACACTACAACCTTTCAAAACACATTTTAACCATGTACTTGTGTAACATATGCTCGCCACACTCTGTAAGGGACGTCGTACCTAAACGTGCGGTGCTTCTCTACAGAGAAAATATTCTTTGACCAAAACATCTACAAACCATGTAAACAGAAGAAACATTTCATAAGTAGAGAGTTATTTAGACTCGTACTTTAGTTGGATGAAATCACCATATTGTAGAAAACTTACCACATTAGCCTCATCATAATTAGGATGTTCTTGCCTGCATCTTATAACATAACTATGAAAAGTTCTCATGTCTCTCTTGATCGTATGTCGTCTATTCATCAACCCTCTTATCTGACGACTATTAGGATTTCCACCGTTCAATTCTTCAAACTTAGGTAAAACCGCAGCCCATAAATCTTGGTTGTTAAGATTTCCTCCTTCTAACTTGATTGCATAATAAGCTTTGATGATATTGTTATCTTCATTGGAAGAAAAGTTACGTCTCTCAATATTTATCATATTTATGTTTAAATAACAATGAGTTATTTTGAAAGGTGAAGTGGGGTGACATTATATAGTGAGTGCAACTATTTGTGACCATAGAAAATATATTTGAGTATGAGATAATCTTACTTGTCAACTTGTGACCATAGAAAAGTGATTCAGTCGAAACACCTTATCTTTTTGTATTGACAGGGTGTAATCACTTCAACCCCGACAAGTAAAAGATGTGTTGTCTCTCTTCACCCATTTCATGCTCGCTTTGATCAGTTGTGTGTAATCGAATAACCAAATAAGGTGCTCCTTATGTCATTCAATTGAACAGTGATATTTAAAAAAACAAAAAAACAAAAATCATATTTCGTTTCAAGGTTGTATAGGGTTGTATACAGAAAAAATCTGAATGGGTAAATGTTATTTGAAAGGCCGGAATCGGGAGCGTAAGTAGAGTGTGACAACAAACGTATCACGACGGTAACCGGTGTAACCAGGGTGTAAATTAAAAAAGGTCAAACTGAAAGCGATGGAAAGTATCTCGCTATCCAGAAAGCGAGATAAAGTATCTCGCTAAAGTGAAAGCGAAGGAGATTCCATCGCTTTCTGAGCGATACAAAATGTATCGTTTTCCTCCCAGTTCCGAGAAGGCAACTGGGAATTCACAGCGTCTGTGAGGGAAGAGGAGAGAGAGAGAGGAGGGAATAGACGATGATTTTCAGTCACATCATTCCCTCCTTTCTCTCCGTAGAAAACAGCCTTATCGTGGTGTATGGATGTATGGTGCTTTGAAATAATCTTGACTTCTGTGACTGTACGAGACCGGTCACGGAAAGCGTATAATGCACAGGTTTATCGCCGGATGATTAATCTTGCTCATTGGGTCATTCCATTTGACTTGCTCGTCTCTAATGTGCACACAGAAAAGGGGTTATTTAACCAATAATGTGATGTGCACAATCGCATAATACGAGTAAGAAAAACCCTCTTCTAATACTCCAGTAAAAAAACGGGCTGTTTTAGGGGCCGGCTGATTTAGTAGGGAAGCCGAATAATGAGACAAAATAGGGGTGTCCAATAGCTTTTTCTCAAAACCACTTATCCAACATATTTTCTTAATTACCAAACTACCCCTACTTAATTGTAACTAATCAATTAGATTAGTTTAACTAAATTAAGATTAATTGTTAAACGGTCCAAGCGCTGCCACCACCACCACTATCGGCACCAGAGCCGCCACCGCCACCACTATTGGCACCAACGACGCCACCACCACCACTACTGGCACCAATCCCACCACCACCGCTACTATCGACATCAATGGCGCCACCACCACCACCACTAAATTTCGTCTTTTTGTCAACAAATCCAGCCGAAATTTCTGGAAATTGAGATTTTCATTGTGCTGTAACTTCCTGTTTCGTCTAGATTTTTGAAAGAAATTCCAGTCGAAACTATACAGACTCTAGCAAATTTGGTTTTAGAGAAATTTTCGTCTGGAATTGACCTAGATAATCAAACCGAAACAAAAATCGTCTGGATTTTTCACAGTTTACACTATTTTCGGCTAGGTTGGTTGTGACACAATTTAACAAACCCAACTTTCTGTCTGGAATTGACCTAGATAATCAAACCGAAACAAAAATCGTCTGGATTTTTCACAGTTTACACTATTTTCGGCTAGTTTGGTTGTGACAAACCCAACTTTTCGTCTGGAATTCACCTAGATAATCAAACCGAAACTAAAAATCGTCTGGATTTTTCACAGTTTACCCTATTTTCGGCTAGGTTGGTTGTGACATAATTTAACAAACTCAACTTTTCGTCTAGAAACAATGCATGCAATACAGAACTAATCCAGACGAAAATTCTGGAAACTTGATATTTCGCTTGGATTTATAGGGTTTAATCCATACGAAAATCTAATTGAACCATATTTCTTAATCAATCAATCAAACAATCCACGCATAAAAATTGAGTCAGGAGGGACTCATTTTCATCACTTTCATTGGGGAGGAGGGGGTGGCGGCGGCGGTGGCGACAGAGGAGGTGGTGGTGGCGGCCCCATGTACCGGCAGTAATGGTGGTGAAACATGGGGAGAAGTGGAAGGAGGAGATTTAGATTTTGTTTTTGGTTACAAAACTAGGCTTTTATTTTATAGGGTAATTTAGACTTTTCATTATTTTTTGACACCCCTTATAACATCCCCTAGGATAGTAATATTGTTTTCTGGCTTCCCTACTAAATCAGCCGGCCCCTAAAACAGCCAGTATCAAAAAAGGGACGGTAATACCCTGATTCTCCAGACTTCTCTGGAAACAACATGCTGTTTCTATCTCCAGACGATGTGCAACTTTTTATCTCTGTAGACACCATAATTTCCAGGGAACAATGTCCTCTGCGGCTTCTATCAAAAATGTCAGTACTGGTAAGGGTGCTGACATTTGATGCATTGAGCTGAACCTTGTCTGTGACGTGTTTAAGTGTAGGAGAATATGGGTAGGTATTGAAACCCAAGTAGAACATTAAGGTGCTTATGTAAATGAGCAAATCTACCAGGTTCCAGGTTCACTTGTGTAATTTGATCACTGCATATCCAATTTCAATTCAGAAAACAGACTTTATATATGAACTCGAATGGTTCAGCACCCTGTTGAAATGCTACAACTTATAAATTCGGACACTATCTGGACAACACCAGAACAAAGAAAAGTCATCTGCCGAAAAAGATAAATAACCAATTTATTGAATCATCATCACATAGTAAGCTCCATATATATACAAGTCTGACAAAGCTCCCAAAACTAAATTTTGTAACTTGAAAAGCAATGGAAGACACAAAGAAAGCTCAATAGCTCACTTTTATTTTGTGGCCTTCAAGAATAGTAATTACAAAATTTACATACAAAAATGTTGTAGAAGTACAAAGACTCTCACCTCACATTTCAGACAAAAGGTTGCTAATTTTCCTAAGCTCCTTCAAGGCTGACACTGCTGTAACTTGCCCTTTTCCCACCAGAACGTTTTTGGACAAATTCTCCAACGATCCTACTTGACCCCGATCTTGCTGAAACACTGATTCAATCACCTGAATTCACAGAAAACTGGCTATTATAAGAAAATTCACAAGCCTCAGCTGCATAACTAGAGGTAAATAAATTTTCAATCACAAGTGTTCTTTCTAAGAATTCCATGATAAATGACATACGACTGATATTTGTGTTAGCTAGCATTGACACCGGAAATACACACCAAGAAAGCGAATGGAAAAAATAAGGTGTCAAAGAAGAAACTAAGAGCAGATGGATATGTCCAACAAACCTGAATATTTTCGAGCATAGACTGCCCGAGGTTCCTCAAAGTACCCATCACATTCTTGTCCGCTGCGTCTGCTGGCAAAGTACCAGATCCACCAGCTGTCGATGAGACTGACACGTCATGTTGCTTATTTACCACAGGTAAGGATTTTAACGGCCCGCTATCCCCCGCCTTCTCGGAGGTCTGTTCGTTGCTGTTCCGACCAAACTTCCAAAGCCACTGAAATTTGCCAGTAAGTATTTTCCGATCCTTCAACCCATCATCCTGTCTCCCTGAAGCATTAGAGATTGGCCCAGATTTCTCCAAAGCATCACCACTGGGAACGGAACTCGGAAGAGGTTGTTCATCAGGAGTGGATGCACATGACTCCGTGTTCTTGGACTCGTTGTCATTTTCATCCACAGATAATCTAGAGCAAACACTAACTTTTTCAGAATCATTATCAAGATCATTTGCTGAATTTGAAGCCACACTACTTTTCTCAGATTCATGCTCACGATCAATGAAAGGACTTGAATGAGCGGAATAAATGAAGGAGCTCTCTTCGCTGCCAATATGTCCACTCATACACGTCTCCGTCGCGTCGCAGCTAAAATTTTTCTCATGCCCATTTTCTTCGTTTCGGTCCACAAAGGGATCCTTTAGATCTAGAAACCCACCTCCTACCGTATCCAAATCCTCCTTTGACTCATCTTCTCGAGTCAAATCTTCTAACAATCTTCGCCTAACGGCTGATCTCGAGTCTTTTTTTCCGCTGTCGACCTTATGGGGAACAGGAACAGGCTCAGACTCTGTTCTGGTAAGGGTTGATCTTATTCTTTCTGATAAACCTTTTTTCCCTGTTGAAACCTTTTTACCTGAACTTCCTTGCTTGGCCTCTTCATCCTTGTGCAATACTCTCCACTTCTCCTCCCAGTAACTATCAGGTACCAAACTCAATGGAGTTCTTGGAGATTCTGACCCAGAAGGAAGAAGATGAACCCTGGCAACTGGAGATTTACTCCTGTCAGATAGCCTACCCAAAGCAGGAGCTTGGGAATGAACGTTTTTGTCAAGAGCTAGAGCTTGCAAAGATTTAGCCTTTCCTATCAACTTCTTCACATTTATGTTTTCAGGAAAATTCAATAATCTTTGAAGACATGAAGTTGCATTCTCGGTAGCGAGCAAGGATGATCTCAAGTACAACAGCATTGAGACAGCCATAGCAGATATAAATGCCCCCCGAGGAGAACAGAGGACAGCAAAGTTGTACACGAAATCACTTTCTGTAATACAGGCCGATTTATCATTTTGGGCTGCAAATATCTCATCCCAAACGACTAGAAGGTCTTCGAGTATAAATTCCCGTCCAAATAACACGCGCAACCAACGGAGAGCAAAATACTGGGGTTCAACACCAAGCTCCACTAGGTGGCTGTGGAGAGAGGAATCAACAAGCGAAAGCAAATGGTATAACGCTGAAGATGCCTCGATCACAGGAGGTAAACCTGTGTGGGACCCGGGTGCAGGGGTGGGAGAAAAATAGTCTGCCATGGCAACTGCACCATGTGTCCTACCCATTAAGGCTTCAAACATGCAATATGCATCATGCTCCATGAACCTTTCAGAAAGGAGAATACCCAGCTCTCCTTCAGCCCCATAAGCATCACTTAGCAACACTATGGTCTGTAACTCAGGATCAAGTTCATCAAGGCTGGAAACTTTCGCTTCACTTCCTTGGAAACTGCTCTCGTCGTCAATCTCTGTCGACCAATTTAAGGATTTGTAGTTACCAACCAGATCGCTGGCAGGAAAGGACAAATCATCAAACTTGTCGGTAAAATGGTTTTCGTGGAGCTTTTGTATTGAGTATAGACGTTCGACATCAATATGAAGAACATATAACAAAGGAGCCAAAAGTTCATGCATACCTAAAACACAAGACAAGAAGAAAAACAAAGAAAGGGTTAATAAACTAACAGACAAGAAAACAAAGATGAAGGTCAAAATGAACATAAAGCAATATACTGAGGTAGCTTGCCTTGTCCATATCCGTACTCTGGATGTCTAATGCACCACAATAACAGAATCCTTCTTAGCATGCCTTGGCAAGATGGAGTTTGGAAGTAACTTCCATCTTCTGGATATAAACGTGATAAATCCTGGTCAACCATCTTCTCTAGCTCTGCATTCCGGAAGAAGCGACCCCACATACTATCTGTATTACACAGTGAAGGGATTAGTTTGGAAAGGAAAAAAATCCAGTGTGAAGCGATCATTCGAGTCTCAGACAGTCTAGATACAACAAGTGCTTAACAGACATCCAGTAACAAATTTGGAAAGACAGAAAAATGGCAAATACAAGAAAAAGGCACCTGGGTTTTGTGATAACGGGTTGTCCATAACAAGATTGGGAGAGCTACTGGCCTCTTTGGGAAGTGGATCAACTAAAAGGCGTCTTCTTAAACCAGCATATCTGCAGAAACATCGACAAAAATATATAACAAGATCAGAGATTGTTAAATTACACTATTAGTTCTAAACCAAGACTGTAAACGTAAACTATAATTTTGTATTTGCTTGCGTTGGTTCTCAAGCTGTATAAGTAAGCCGAAAAGACTATATTCTCTGCAGAAAATATAAGTGCTTAAATGATAATAACAGATACTAGTCATCCTTAGCCAAGGTCATGGTTTTAGAAAGGCGCTTCGAGGCGCAGCCCCTCAAAACGTATACTAAATTTTATCCCCTGATGCAATTCTACAGGTAAATTAGCAGACAATTCAACAACATAAAATTTGGTTCTTTTGCAAGAAAAAAGACTGTGTTTTACATAAATAAAGAGGGTACCTTCTGCGGCAATCGGCAGTAACACGACGAAGAACATCAATAGAAGACGAAGAAGGCAAAGTCCCTAAATTGATACGCCATTGAACACCTCTAAGATCAGAAAACCTAGAATCACCTCGACCATGCTGTTGTTGTTGTTGTTCAGGTCTTTGAAAATCAGCAGAAACCAAAAGAGAAGGATCAGAAATCTGAGACTCAATTTGAGCTCCAGATATCATCTTTCTCCTCCTTTCAAACACCCAAACCCTTTGATTTTTTCTCCAACAAAATTATGAGAAAATATCTCTAAATCTCAAAAAGATGCAACCTTTTGAGGCAATTGAGATGTAACAACAAAAGGGTTTCAAGGAATTTGATCAAATATTATGAATATCAAAAAAAAAAAATTGGGAGAATCAATATAGGTGGAGAAATTAGAGGGAGAGAAAAAAGGGGGGGTGTCTAAATTACAGGGAGGAGAAGGATAAAATGGCGGAAATTTGGGCTGAAATTTGAGAGACTACTAAATCTAATAATCATGTCTTTGATTTAGAGAGAGAGAGGGGAAGAGAATAACAAGTTTGTTTTTGTTTGGGAGAAGGAAGAAGAAGAAAAGTATGTAGTTGGAATTATAAGGGGAAATTGAGCTGTCTTCTTCTTCTTCACCACCATTAACTTACTCAACCTTCCTTTTCTCTCTAGAAAATCCTGTTGATGAAAAAAATGAGAGAGAAGAAATAAAAGTAAGTTAAAACCCCCACGGCCCCTGAAATTAATATAAGAGAGAAAGATGACAACAAGAGTTGAATTGTGTTGAATTTGTTTTTGTGTTACTAATTTCATAATGACTAAACTACCCCTGAATTATTTTTTTAAAAACTATTGTTTTATGGAGATCAAAATGAGTGTTGTCACTCTTGGCCGAAATAGACATGAGCTTCCGGACCACTAACCCCTGATCGGCAGTCCAGACGCTTGATCAGGGGTTAGTGGCAGCTGCGAAGGAGGTATGGATATGGGGTATATCTGAATACCACCAGACTATTGTCTATGCCTCAAACTGAAGACGCCTACTCAATCTAATGGAAGGAGAAAGCACAAGTCTCAATTGGCAGGCCTCTTCTAATTGGGAGAATTTTAAAGTTGATTTTCATTGTAATATCGGTAATAGATGTTTTAATTTTAACCACGTTTCGAAACCAGCAATTCATGCAGTGCTTGAATTGATATCCCGTTTCAATATAAGAGTTGCCTGCTACATGGCTAATTACCCCCCAAGTTTTATTTTCGACATTTTGACTAAGGAGTCTACTGTAAGCCTTATAAGGCAAAACTCTTATGCTAGTCTCGGCTAGTCTTTCTTTTTAATGTTTTTTATCTATAAAAAAAAATACATGAGCTTCCTGAGATACATAGCTGAGATGAGTCTCTTCATCTCTACCAGACGAAAGTTCCCCGAAAGGCAGTATAAAATCAAAAATTGTCCTAAAAATTTGTTTTTCTTTATATTTATTTAAAAATATGGCGTTGTTTCATTACATATATATACATGTTTAATATATATATAAAGTGTACAAAATGCAAAGCATATATGTTACAAATATAAAATTATGAAAATAAGGACTATGCGATTTGCCAAGACAACACTATCAGAGATTCACTACTTTGGTCAGAACCAAAGGAATCCACAATCAAATCCACTTTTGTCTTTTGAGAACATCTTTCCTGACTTAAAAGGTAAGTAAACATAGGTCCAACCAATATATGAAAAAATACTTTCAATATGAAAAAGGTGGATTGGACTGTGGGTTTTTACGGTAAAAAAAAATTGTTCTTAAGATGGTTTGATCTCTTTCGTATGAACTTGAGAGAGTTATTTTTTACTGAACAATCAAACACAACTCTTTGCAATGCCACGTGGACTTGCAAAGTCCAAACACCAATATAGTAAACGGTGGGATTTTCATTGACAATGATGGAAATTCCATCGAACATTTGAAATCCCATCGAGCATAGATGGATCCAATCCAACGGTGGTACTTGCGTGTCTATTTAATGTAATACCAATACGTTTTCTTCATATCACATTGAATTTCACTTCGTTACCAACCAACTACCTACCGAAAATCCTGAATTGTATCATTTTCTTTTCATAATCAATGGATTCTTCTTTGTCTGATGAAGAGATGCATTGAGCAATGAAGCAATTTGATACACATCAAACAAGAGTCGTTCAACTGTTACAACAATTGAGGATGAGTCTAATGAAGAAATATCAACCTTCGACACTATGTTGTAGGTATATACAGGCGCAATACCAAGAGCTCCTGAGCCAAAATAGTACGATGTAGAAGATACACTTATCGTGAGCGAAAATTTTACTACAACAAATTAATGCATGATTATTTCATCCACAACTGTGTGTATTCCGATGAAGACTTCCAACGTTGCTTCTGCATGGTCCAACACTTGAATATTTTTGAAGAGCTTTGTCGGGTAGAACCTAGATTTAATTATCAATTTGGTTCTCGTAATATTAGAGGTCACAGTCCTGAACAAATCTTACGGTAGCCTTGAGAATTCTTGGTTATGGGATTAAACCGATGTCGTTGATGAGTACATTTATATGGGAAAAACAACTTCTTTCAACTATCTCTCATTGTTTTGCGAAGTTATATTAATCATTTCGGTCAACCGTATTTGCAGAAATCGAACGAGAGAGATGTTAGAGAAATATTGGCTCAGAACATGGAAAGGGGCTTCTCAGAAATGCTAGGTAGTCTCGACTGCATGCACTGGGTGTGGTTGGGATGTCTTACCTTTTGGGCCGTTCAATACAAAAGTCATTAACCAAAACCAACAGTTATTTTGGAAGATGATGATACTCAAGATTGTTGAATATGGCATGCTTATTTTGGTCTTTCGGGTTCTCAAAATGACATCAATGTTTTTGCACAAATCGCCTATGTTTGAAGACCTTAAGAGGGGCTGCGCCCCCCAAGTGAATTTCATAATCAACGACCACATTTACAGTCATGGTTATTATCTTGTTGATGGAAGCTATCATAGGTGACCAACCGTGGTTCAAGCGTACAAGAAGCCGCTCCAGGTCGTGCATGAGATGGCTTTTAGGAAGGATGTTGAACAGACTTTTGGCATTTTGAAGAAAAAAAATTTAAGAAAAAAAATCATTTGTGGTCCATTTCGTGGTTTGAGTCCTCGTGAAATGCATAAGACCATGCTCAAATGCATAATTCTGCATAACATGGTAATTGTCGAAACCCCTCGCGGCAAACATTGGGTTAATTATGAAGATGATGATTTGAGGCCCGAGGTTCAACCACGACATGGCGTACCTGCAAGGAACTAACAGGGTATGACTAATCACATTCGGAACTCGACTTTGTACGAGAGATTAAGATCCGATCTAATCTCTGGGCAACATGAAAGAGCGGGTGGATGTGCTGTAATAGATGAAGATGAGATTGAGCGATCTGTTTCTTCCTTTACCTCTACCCACGTTAATGAAAATGAAAGAACGAAAAAGTGTTTGAGAAAATGTGTCGGAGATTTTGAGAATGTGTGCTAGAGAGATGGTGACATAGAGAAGGTGTGAGTTGAGTAAGTTTGAGATGAGGGTATTTATAGAAAATTAAATTACAACCGTTTAATGGCTCGGTGAAATTAATATCGCTCGATGGAATTAGTAACATTCAATTAAATTTCATCAGTCGATTCATTTCCATCGGTCGACTCATTTTTCGCCAGACCTAACAAAGTGGCAGAAATACCACTTTGCTAGGCCAAAATGCTCCCTTACTTGGCCCGTGAGCAAAACCTTGCAACCCATGGGAACCGGCCAAAGAGATAAACTTTAAAATAATACCGACCAAAAACTTTCAGTTACAAAACAAGGGTAGGGGATAATTTGGTAAAATGTCAAGAATAAAACATTATTCCTCCAATCCTTATCAAGTAACTAGAAAATATTCTTTAGCATCTCTTCTTTCTTTCGTTTTGATTTGATGAGTTCAACCTAGCTACTAATAAAATATGATTTAAAGTGTTTGTGTGGCAATAAAGATTTTTTTTTTTGAAGGCAAAAAAGTAGAACATATTAGTAAATAATAATTAGGATAGGGAAGTCTAAACAAAAAACCTTTTTTGTGGCAATAAAGATAAACACATTACTAATAACTAATTAGTGGTTAACATTTATGTCTGATATGCCAAAATGAATTAAAGAGTAAAGTATCACATTACATTTACATTACAAATTATTAATGTGGCATTGTGTACTGTATCCATTTCTTCTTCTTTTTTTATAATAAAACTCTTAGATTACTAGAAAGGGGAAAAAACATTTGGTTCGTCTCTATAATTGAGACAGTGAGATGCATCATTAGTGATAGCATCGAAAATTAAGCATGGAGGATATTGAGCTAGCACAAATCCGGTGTTTTCTTTGAGTTTTTGGATCAAAGTATTTGCCATTTTGTTAGCTTCTTTCCTTACAAGACTGAAATTAAAAGTTTTCTGATTAACTAGAGAAGATAAAAGACATTTTCCGGTGTTTTCCCATAGAGATGTGGCCTGCCATTGCATTCTGCTTGTTGCTCCTGTGAGAAGATCATGGGTTATCTTTAGATTACTTTCGATCCACACAGCATGTTCTTCCAGTTCTTCTCCCCATTTGATAGCAGCAATGACCGCCCGGATCTCTCCTTGTTCTCTACTCTGAACACTGATGCCCTACACCCGAATTTGCCTGCACCATCCACAATCATTATGTAAGATTAAGCAAAACAAAACATGTTGTCTCTTGCACACCAATGAGTTGCCAGATTGATTTTTATCTGTCCTATTGGAGGAGCTTTCCACTGATTCTGCATATCACCAACTACAGCTTGCATTTGAGGAGTAATAGCCCTTGTTTTATCTTTATTATTGTCTTTCCAGAACTGAACAGCTCTGTTCTTAGTAGTTGAGGGACATTAGTTGTTTCCTTTGTAAAATTTGTCACATCTAGCCTTCCAGATGTGCCAAATAATTGCAGCACAGAAGCTTCTCCAGGTACCCATTGAATTATCCCACCCTTGTGGATCCGAACTCCATCCAACTATCCATTCCTTTATAGTTGGGAATGGAACTCCTGGAGGGAAGGGGCTATGGCCTGTGCTAAACCAGACAGCTCTACCAAAATGGCATTCAAAAAAAAGATGTTCTAAAGTTTCTCCATTAGCTTTGCAAAGTAAACATTGTCCACCTCCATGAATCTTGCAAGAACTGCTGCACAAGAAACCATTCTTTGAAAGCATTTATAGACAAAAATATTAGTTCTAGGAGCAGTTTGAATCTCCCAAATCTTGTCAAAAGGGGAGTTTGGAATAACAGTAAAATTACTTAAAGCATTATACAGGGATTTGGTTGTGAAAATTCCATTATTTTCTAGGTTCCATCTCACAGTATCTCTGTTTAGACCATTCCTAGGTATGTTACAAATAGTTTCAGCTATATCTCTTTGAAAAGTATTTCTAATCACTTCAGTGTTCCATTCCCCTGATTGTTGGTTAATTAGATCACTGACCTTCTGTGGGTAGATTCCCACTGAAGGCTCAGTCAAGGAACTTACTCCTGGTATCCAGGCATCATTCCAGATATTAACCAAATTTCCGGATCCTATTTCCCATATACAGTGTGGTCTGATAAATTTAAGACCTTTTTGGATGCACTGCCACATCCAAGAACCAGTCTTGTTTACTCTACTATCCAGAGGATGGTTGCAGTTCCTATAATATTTTTCTTTCAGAAGCTGAGCCCTATAGAATCTGGATTGGACACAAGATTCCATGCCAGTCTACCTAATTGAGCTTATTATTGGTTGATAGGTCTCTAAATCCTAATCCCCCCATATTTTTGGGTGTGCAGAGTTTCTCCCAAGCCTTGAGAAACAAGTGGTGGTTACCTTCCTTCTTTCCCCACCAGAATTTTCTGAGAAGGGAGATGAGTTGGTCGGTAATTTTCGTAGGAAGCTGGAAACAGCCCATTTGGTAGATGGGAACCGATTCCATCGTGTGTTTTACTGCCACAGTTCTTGCAGCAGAGGACAGTTTTCTGCCCTTCCAATTCTGCAATCTGCTTTTAAACTTCTTAACCATAGAGTCGAAACATTTCATTTTGGATTCATAGGTGAACAGGGGTGTACCTAGGTATGTTTCAGTTACTCTAATCTTACTAACCTTAAAAATATTCATTATCATTTTCCCAAATTTATTTGGGAAATCTTTACCAAAGAAAATCCCAGGCTTTTGGAAGTTGATAAGCTGACCTGAGACTCTACAGAATTCATTTAGGATATCAAGCAAGTTTCTTGCTTCATCAAGGCTTGCATGAGTGAAAATGATGCAATCATCTGCAAAGAGCAGATGTGAGATGGGGAGACTCCCCCTAGCCACTTTAATACCATGAATAAGACCGAGGTTTTCACCCTTCTTTAGGAGCCTAGTTAGGCCTTCCATACAGATCAGGAAAAGGTAAGGAGACAAAGGGTCTCCTTGCCTTACCCTTCTTGAGGGACTAAAAAATTTGCCCGGTACCCCGTTGCACAGTACTGCAATTGAAGGAGTACTAATACATTGGTAGATTAGAGCACACAGATTCTCTGAGAAGTCAAGCTTCTTCATTATTTCTATTAGATAAGACCAGTTGACTCTATCAAAATCTTTGCTCATGTCAAGCTTAAGCCCCATTAGCCCTACTCTTTTCTTAGTTTTCTTGTGTTTGTTCATTGTGTGGATTAACTCCTGAGTCATTACTATGTTATCAGAGATTCTTCTGTTTTTCATGAAGGCAGACTGAAAAGGCGATATAATTCTTGACAGAGAAGGTCTTAACCTGTTAGCTAAGATTTTAGAAATTATCTTATAGGTGGTGTTGCACAGACTTATTGGGCGAAAGTCTGCTGGAGATAGTGGAGTACCTATTTTAGGAATTAAGGGTAAGAAGGTAGTGTTGAGTTCTTTCAAAAGATGCTTGGTTCTAAAAAAAAATTGAACCATAAGAGTTATATCATCCTGAATCAGAGGCCATTGATGTCGAAAGAACTTAACATTAAAGCCATCAGGCCCTGGAGATTTGTCACAAGCTAGAGACTTAACCACCTCAGTGATTTCAGTCATTGTTGGTATTGTTGTTAAACTAAGGTTTTCCTCCTGAGTGACTTCCAGAGAGAAAAGATCAAGGAAGTCGATATTATGATGTGGAAGGGTTTCAGAGGAAATAGTCTTAAAATGGGTTGTAAGCGTATCTGATATATCTTGATGTGAAGTGTGTTTAATCCCATTTATGTCTGTTATCACTGAAATCTTATTTCTTCTTCTCCTATTCAGAGTACAGGTGTGAACATACTTAGTGTTACGATCCCCAAAGTTAATGTTATTATCTTTACATTTTTCCTTCCATAACTTTTCCTCTTGGTCATAGAGTAATTCTAGGTTTTCTATGTTATCTTCAATTTCTTTATCATTTTCCCGTAGCATGTTATTGGAGTGAGGAGAATTTATAGATTGCAGATTAGCTCTAATGTTGTTTTGGATCATTCCAAACACTTCCTTATTCCATTTGGTCAGACCTTTTTTAACTCGTTTTAACTTACTTATAACTCTAAAAGCAGGAGAACCGACACAGGGTGAATCCCAACAATCCTGAATGATTTGAAGAACTTCAGGGAATTCAAGCCACGGGCTAAAAAATCTATAAGGTGTTGCCTTGTTAACTTCACAAGGCTTGGTGAGCAACAGGATAGGCGAATGGTCTGAACCTATTGCTGGTAAGTGAGTAACTGTTGCAGTTGGGTTCAGAGTGAACCAATCTGGGTTGGCCAATGCCCTATCCAGTTTCGCCTGAATATGCTTTGCCAGCTTTTGTTTACTAGACCATGTAAAGGTAGGTCCTATAAAGCCTAGATCAATTAACCCTAAGTTTTCTATTATGTTTCGCACAGCTGAAGCATTGAAAGGCTTCCCACCTTTTTTCTCTGCAGCTGTCAGGGTTAGATTAAGGTCACCAATGATCAGCCATGGTGAATCGATTTTTGTGGCCATTTCTTCAAGAAATAACCAATCCTTAATTATCTCGGGTTTATCTGGATTACCATAGACAAAGGATACAGTTGTATTCTTAGCATTTATATCAGATTTTTCATTTGTAAGAATATGAATCATTCTTCTAGAAGAGTGAAGGACATCAACATTTAGATGATCTGCCCATGCCACAGCTAGACCCCCTGACTTACCTATCGATGGGACAACATAATAGTTATTGAATCCACATGATTCCATAATGGGTGAAATTTTCTCTTTGTTTGTTCTGGTTTCAGAAAGAAACAGTAAATCTGGTTTATGATTCAAGCATAGCTTATTGAGATGGGATAAAGTGGTGTTAGGCCCTATTCCTTGACAATTCCAAGCTAGAATATTCATGCTGAACTCGCTGCTAAAAGCTTAGGAAAAAAAAAGAGATTTCAGACCAAAGATAAAGCTAGACTAAGAAGAGAGAAATGGAACCAGAAGCAAGGACTGAGATTTGATGGCCTTGAGATGAGAGATAACTAAAAATTGAGAGAAAACTAAAGAGTTAAAATAACTATTAGCCAAAAGAACAAAACTACTGAAATGAAGCAGAAGACAAAGAATCACTTCACTGTATGAAAATAAACAGCAGTTTTTAACTAGCCAAACAATCTACGCATACTGAAATGTTTGCCTACACTATCCGATTTGATAAATTAGATAGCTTATAATTAGCCTGCACTATCTAGTGTATCACTTCACAGTATACTGATATGTAATCAGTCTAGCCTTAGAGTAAGGTGGATCCAAGGAAAATAGGTTAACTAGTCAAAAAGGAGAAGAACTAGCAGTTAAATTTTGATTTCCTCGAGTTGAAAAACAACAGACAAGTGATAAGAAGCAAAGTGCTAAAACAACATGTGATGATGCAGGAAATAAACAAAAAACAACAGGTTGAATTGATACAACAGCTTATAATTAGCCAACTATCTAGCTATAGAAGATAAGCAATCTAATCTAAGAACAATGAGATAAAATTAATAGTAGACCTCAGATATTTGATAGCAATTAAGCAGATTTATAATTTTGCTGTAGATAAAGATTCAAAAAATAAGGAATGAGATAAAATTAGGGTTACCTGCGGCTCCTGGTGTTGGACCATCATCGACTGATTATGGAGGGATGGGAAGTGAGAATCCTCATCTTGATTGTCGAGGCCAGATTCATGGGTTTGCAGATTAGAACCATATTCATTAATAGCAAGCAATCCAGGAAAAACTTGATGAGATTCAGATGCACAAACATTATGGGAAAGATTTGAGACTACTGATTCAGTCTCAGAGATCTCAGGCGGGTCATAATCCAAAGCACAGGTAGTGGAAATGGTCATAATCCATTTCTTTCAAAGTATCACATAATAATCAAACTATATTTGAATGAACAAGGTTTTAACTAGGGAAACAAAGTTCCAGGTCTCTCTCTTAATATGGTATGTATAAGATAGTCCTACCTTTTAACAGATTCACCAATGTCTTTTATAACGGATTTTCCATCTGTTGACCGTTAAGTAAGAGTTAATTCAGACGTGTCAACCATAAATTGTTAAACAATGAGTTTAAATTACCTCTCTATCCTTCATTTTTATATTTACCTAAATAACCTTGGGTTAAATTCGGTTCCGGTTTAGGTTTCAGGTGGGGCACGGGTGGGGTTCATGTAGGGTTCGGGTGAGGGTTCATGTGGGGGTTCAGGTAGGGGTTCAGGTGGGGTTCAGATTGGGGTTCAGGTTGGGGTTCAGTGGGGTGCATGAGGGGTTTAGTTTGGAATCCAGTTAAGCTAACTAGGTATGAGTTAAATTTTTGAAAGGTAAATTAGAAAGATTTTGGGAGTAAGTTAGGATGACGTGGCACCGTTTTTGAACTAAATAAATTTTGGATGGAAAAGTTAACGGAAGAGATAGATGACTAAATCTGTTAAAAAGTAGAACATTTTTTTTTTTTTTTTGATCCAAAAAAAAGTAGAACATATTAGTAAATAATAATTAGGATAGGGAAGTCTAAACAAAAAACCTTTTTAAGTTTTAACTATCATCCAACGCCGAATGAATAGTATCTGAACCATTTCCTCGTTGAATCCCATTTGAAAATCACCCTTTTTACTTCTTCACAAAATGATGATTGAACAACACTAATCATCTCAAGTGCTATCTTAAGATATATCAACCACAAAAGATCATTTTTTATGAAAGCCTTGCCTAAACTAACTAGGGTGCTGTTTATGCTAAGTACATGGAGAACGTTCTCACTGTTTAACTGGAACATATTTGTTGCCCTACCTTCAAAATGTTTATAAGAGCCTACCACTTTTGACCACACATCCGGCAAATCTTGTACATAAAATCTTTAGACACAAATAATAAGTTTGCTATAGACTTTTTCTCTATTGTGTTTTTTGGCATGTAATGTTGATTGGCCCGAATTGTGTAACGGTAGGACAAAGTCAGTGAAATGACACCATATGGCACCATCAAATCACCCCGACCGAAATCATTTTCTTTCTAATAATTTTGTAAGAAAATGGAAATAAATTTAGGCCTCACATAAAAAAAAAAAAAAAAAAAAAAAAACATATGTCTGTTAATTATTTCTACAGTGGTAAGTCTTACACTTATGGGGGTTCTAGTTTGGCTTCTACTTCCATTTCCACATCAGCTAGAACCCCCTACCGAGTCTTGTGGCGAATTCTAGATTCAAATAGTGAGTTCCAGATTCAAGTACATAGCCGATGTACCAAACAACGCAGATGTGCTGAATCAAACAGTGTGGAGAATCAAGACCATTTGATCGGATGAAATAGAGCAGATGCTTGGAATATTTTTGGTTGCTTTGTTCAAACAACCAATGTTCACTTTTTGGGCGATGTTTCAAACGACGTTCAAAACTCGATTCTACTTTGATTTCGAGTAATCTATGGAGAGAGAAGTGGAAAAGAGGGAATAGACAACGCTTTTGGCGAATCTGGAAGCCAAAATCTTCCCCATAAGACTTAGCCTAATAAACTCGCTGATTTTCTCCTGAAAGAGTTCTCTCATTGGGACCTCGTAGGGTGGTTTTCAGACCACGTGGTAGATTTTGGTTCACACGGCATTGTGACGATTATGAAATAGATTTATAGATCATAAGATAGAGCTTGCGCCCAAATAAGGAAATAACAGCTTTTATAATGCAAACTTCAAGCGGTGTGTTGGAATTACGGTCATAGAAGTTGCATCTAGTAGGTATTTCTGCACATTACTTATTATGGGTCAATTATATAATTTTAGATTCTACCGGTAGATTCTTGATCAGGATTCAGACCACATTATTTATTTTGTGTCTTAGATAAATTGTTGATTACTGACCAAATTTATTAAACTAGATTTCCATAGAGATGGCTTCTCTGCTTACTGCTATTCATCTCTAGCAACAAGTAGAAAAACACAAAAAATTCTCTACAATCTAGAAAAACACCACACCATTGTGGTAGTCCCTCTATATTGTACAAAATCCTCTACAATTTACAGACCATAGTGTTTGCTCTTAAGTTGGCGTGGATATTGAGTTGAAGCTCCACTTGACTCAACCTGGTAACAAATTATACATAGAGAAGCATGTACATAGCATCCTTAAAATGACTAATCTCCACGGAGATAATAAATAAGCACAAAAACATTGTGGTGACTCGAAAGATGCCTACATAATTATTAGATGTCAATCTTGTCTAGCTCCACCAAATTCAATTACTTAATCACAATTATTTTTGCACTTTGGATGTATACATGCCACCTACATGCACCAACTCCCTAAATTTCACCCAGAATTTTGTATTCTATGATCTTTCAAGACACTGTAGATCTAATCTCATAATCATTGTCCTTGCTTTGCTTTTTGTATTCTATGCAAAGTAGCCCCAAAAACTTTGTTAATTAGGTTTCGGATCTAAGATCGTAAAACTTTCATCTATGCTTTGCCATTTGTTCTCCCATGAATCGATCAACTAAAAATAAGTAATCTTTTTCTTTTTGTCTGTAACTATCTAGGAGGAAGGATCCTGTGACATGGTTAAAATGACACTATCTTGACATTGTGTCGCAATTTTTTTGATAACTCCCAAACGACAATGAATTTGAAGCTAATTTTTTTGGAGAACGTTCTTCTTATAGAGCTTTATGTTCATACCAAAAATGAGCGCATTCCTATATGTATAGAACCATCATCTACCAATTGTCGTTTTAACCGTTGAATCAAAAAACTAACTAACGGCTAATTTTTAAAGGTGTAGAAGGTGGTGTTATACATCTCGAAATGCGTTTATTTTTGGTATGAACATAGAGCTCTATAAGAAAAACATGCTCTCAAAAAATTAGCTTCAAATTCGTAGCCGTTTGGGAGTTATCAAATAAATTGTAACACAATGTCAAGATAATGTCATTTTAACCATGTCATGGGATCCTTCCTCACTATCTATTAGCATGAAACATCAAAATGAAAGAACATGCAAGAGTAAGGCAACAAGTTATAATTATCGTTATGGCATATCCAGTGACTTATACCATTACACTTGGAGGACATCTGCATTTGATAAATCTTCTACTAACATATTAAAATCTGAAAAGACCACTTTGAATGTCTGATTCGACCCTATATACTCCCTCCGTTTCTTTTATATAGGCGGAATTAGGACTTTTTCTATGCTTCAAATTATACGCGGAGTACAACTATCAAGACCACTTTTTACAACTTATACCCTTAATAATAATACATAGGTAATTGTGTTTGGAATAAGACAAAGGGTAAAACAAGAAAAAACATGGAAAATTATGACTTCAAAAATGTTTTCTTAATCTAAGAGAATTGGTCTCTCCGCCTATATAAAAGAAACGGAGGGAGTAAGTGATTTTTTCAGCTGACTGCTGAAATATTTTAGTGATTGACATGAGCACTAGATGGGGCGGCTCTAGAAAATGCACTAGACAAATACTAAGCATTAATTGATCTTAGGTTTATTAATTATTTTTGTTTTGATAAAGCTAAACAATTACTATACAGTATATTAAATTTCAATACTATTTGGTGGATCCAAGGGGAATATCAACATTATACTAGCAAATCATAAATGTAATGACATTGACTCATTGATAGTAACAAACAACCAAATTGATTTGGATAAGTAGCTCAGGCTTATATTTAATGGACAGTCGGTGTGACGTTGTATTAGGTTTGCACAGGAGATTGATCTTCTCTGATTAAAAACCAAAAAGAAAAAAAAGATAATTAGACTTTTCTTCGGGCCAACGAGGTATAATTGAGTAATTCCTTTTTTTTTTCATAAAAGAGGAAAACCTCAAGAGATACATTGATAACACCAATTTAGGATTACATTCATTCAATTTTAAGTATCTCCGCCAATTCTTACCAGTCGAATCAATCTTCCCAAATCTTAGAACCATTTCAAGTGACCAAAAATCTAGGGCCAAATTGATTTCGGAAA
>JAJJMA010262469.1:0-18093 GCA_023529015.1 Papaver nudicaule | reverse complement strand
CACGACTCTAACAGTTACAGAACACAACTCATGTCCTCCACTCCTCCTCTCTTCCATGACTTCCACCTTCTCTGTCGAGGATCATGGTGAGTTCAACACTATAAATAGAGGCTTCCTATATCATCCAAGGCAGAACATCTTTCTAGAGCATTTTCAGAAACATTCTCAAAGCTAAAACACCTGAGCAATACAACACGCTTCTAGCCTTGGAGATTTCCAGTCAAACTTACGACGGAGATCCTGAACTCTTACACCCAAAACACACATCCTCAACCTGATCTCAAGTTTCTTCGCTGTTTCCCTCCCTAGATCAACCTCTATCCTCTCTGTGACCGAAGCAAGACTTGAACGGCCATTGACTTGGTTTAGGCTCGTCTTGTTCGACTTTGATCTCGAGCACTACGAAAGTATCCAAAGACGGTGCATTGTTTTTCAGGCAAAAACACCTACACATTGTTCTCTCTGTCTTATCCTTTTTCTTTTTCTTTTGTATAATGTTAATGGTCACAGCCAAGAGTTCCACCAGTGCAGAACTTCAAAATGCTTAAATTATGAAGCATTTAGACGATAAAACGAATGATACAATATTTTTGCAATATTATGATTGAATATAAATTTAATTTGATAATTTTTTAATGAAAAGAGAAGATTGACTATGGAGGAAGAAGAAAAATAATATGATTTGTAATCATAGTCAAACCTTATTTGACCTTGGTAGGGGGTAAATAGAAGAACTAAAATTGAAAATTGATTAGTTTTATAAATTGTGAGTGGAGATAGGAAATAGTGAAAGGGTATGTGGTAAATAGGGACAACCATACCATCTAAACCTCACATCTGGATTCATGATTCCGCATGGATCCCGAACCGGTTCACCATTTTCTGGATGTGAAATTTATGCGTTGGGAAAGGAGGGAAGAGGGAGCAGCAGGAGGTGAATAGCAAAGAAAGAAAAAAAAATAGATGGTGTTGAGATAAAAAAAAGAGAAAACGGCAACACAATTCACTGTTACCAACTAAAGAAGTTTTGTATTCAACTCTTTTGAAAATGTCACTCCATGTTTGTTCCGAGTTTTTTTGTTGAATCGGCGAGTCGACTCGCCTTTTAGAGTTAACCACACAGGTTAGTTAGTTGAGTTTGGGTCGGGTTTGGGGAAATGGGTTTTCTGTAATTCGGTTTATTTTGCCCGAAGTTTAGAACTGGGTCATCTATATTATCACAATTTCTCAAATCTCTCAAACCCATGCTAGATTTCTCTGTAATCATCAGCTGATAATTTCTCAGAATCATCTCATCACAATCCATCAACATTGTTAGTAAGTGATAAAATTGGGATTTCTTCTCAACAGATAACAATTTCTTTGATCTTTCCTAATAAATCAAAATCTCGTAAAATCCAGATTAATGAGAAGGTGAATTTCGGTTTGATTACTTTTGTGAAAGATTTTTATTTTCATGCTGTTTTGAAACGATCAAGAAGAGAACGAAGAGGTAATAATAATAATAATAAGTCTCGTCAAAATAATCTTATTGGAAACGATTTTTACCCTTCTTCCTCACCAGTTGAAATTCCACAGAAGAAATTTACAATCTTGAGACGTGATGAAGTAATTAGTCCTTCACAATATGGGTTTGTTTTTTCACCGCCTTATTATGATCATCATCAATTTCCATCACCACCAAAAGTATTAATAATCTTTATAATGAATTGAGGTATAGAGAATACGAGAATCACTTGAGGAGTTTACAGATTCAGAGACAAAACAATTATTTGATGTCTCAAATCTCTTATCCGTATCATCATCAAGATTTGGAAACTGATTATATGTTTGGTTCAAGATTAGATGACCATATGAGCTATTGCAAAGAATGTTCTGCTTCATCTAATGGTGTACCGTTTCACTGGTGCGATGCAATTACAGCATGATTTCGGTCTCCGGCAGGTCCAATTGCTAAACCCAGAAAAATCTTGGCTTCAAGAAATTTCTAGACTTTTCAGTTTCTTTTTTGTTTGGGCAACTTCGCTGGGAAGTCTTAAGATGGGACTTGGTGAAAGGAGAAGAATCCGTCTTCATTTTGGTACACGATAAAAAAAAATGTAGAGAAATATACATTTGTAGAGACATTTTGTTTGTGTTTCTGGAAGGTTGAATAATGATAAGATACTTCGTGATTGTAATTGTAATTGCAGTTTACTCAACAACAATAAGAACCGAGGCGGGATAGAGGGAAACCAGCAGTCGAGCTTGTGGCAAGGATCTTATTCCATTGGAAGAGCCATTACATGGTAAGATAAATTACACTATCTCTCACCAGTTATCAATTCACCTACTGGTAAATGGTGCAAAAAGTAGTAATCACTAACTGGGCCTTGTCTTCGAGATTTGGTTGTTGATTGTTAAAATTTGTACCTCGTTTCTTGAGTCAGATCATGGTGGTATAACTGTAGTTGATCTTCCATATATCTACTACCTTTACAGAGGTTTGTCACGTACCGGTGCTAATACTGTATAATAGCATGTATATTATTTCAACAATCACATTCCACCAGATTTGCCTGCAGCTGTCTTCTTTCTTTCTCCCTATACTGATTTTCTACACTGCAGTTAGGCTTTCATTTTTATGTGATTGAATACCATCCAAATTTCAATCACCTGTTGTACTTTTTAGTTGCATAGCAAATAGGCCAAATTTGAAAGAGAAGTTTAGATTCTGGATGTTTTTATAATGTGCAAGTAAATGGTATCCCTCATCTTTCATCAAACTTACAACTTTTCTATTGTATCACTGTTTGCCATTAACTAACATTTGTATTAACAGACTATTCATTTGCATTAAGCCATTAACTAAAGAAATGTAAAAAAAATGTAAATTCAAAACCAGCATACCTGACATCTTGGTGGTCTAAATACTGGCCTCTTGGTGGGTTTATAGAATCACCCTTTGCAGCATATCTACGGCATTACAGACCATACGAAAAGCCTTCTCTGTTGTATCACTGTTTGCCATTTCTGGACCATGGATGAACAATTTCTCTTATTAAGCACATCTTCTTTGTAGGTTGTTGAGCTGATGATATTGGATGCTAAACAAGCAGTGTCTTTACTGATCCAACACGAGGATTTAATTCCTCCAGTGGAAGTTGTTCCAAAACTATTGGCTGCTCGCAAAAAGTGTGATTCAAGATATTTTTTACATTTATATCTGCATTCAGTATTTTTGACTAGTCCAGATGCTGCAAAAGATTTCCATGATATGCAGGTAGGTGTTATTCCTTTTTGCCATAATCCTGCTTTATTAGTATTTCACTATTTTGTGATAATTTGAATTATGTAGCTCGGCACTGCGTTTGTTCAATTTTGCTATACTTCTATGCAGGTGGAGCTCTATGCTGACTACGATCAAAAGATGTTGCTTTGTTTTCTTCGAAGCAGCCAGCACTATCATCTCGAGGAGGTTTGTAACAGTACATAGTTTAGTTTGAAACAGAAGCAACTATAAATGATGTCTTGAATTGTTTGCTCAGGCATATGTAATTTGCGTCAAAAGGGATCTTTTGAGAGAACAAGTTTTCATCCTTGGAAGGATGGGCAGCTCAAAAAAAGCTCTGGCTGTCATCGTGAATAAATTAGAGGACATAGACGAGGTATGTTTAGCTGATTGTGAAAACATAACCTGTTTCCTTTGTTGTTATCTTAAATTTGAAAATTGAGAAAGAGCCTTATGACTTCCTAAATACAGGCTGTATAATTTGTGACTATGCAACATCACGATGAGCTCTGGGAAGAACTAATTAAGCAATGTCTACACAGACTTGAGATGATAAGTCATACTAGCTCTATATATGTATATGTTATCACTCTTTGGATTGTTACGAGGAAATGTTTGAGGACTATTTGATTCTATAGCAGGTGGGCATGTTGTTGGAGCACACTGTTGGTAACCTTGATCCGTTATATATTGTAAATATGGTCCTGAATGGTTTACAGATACCTCGGTCAGTATAATCGGATCCTATTTAAAATTTCGCATTTACGTCTGTGAAGCAAATCAGACATTTATGAGTTGGTGACTAGTAGCAGAACTGTGTATTATGGTTATGTTATTCGTAACTATGTTATTTATGCTTATTGGTGTATGTCATACTAAAATTTTCATACTATGGAGTTGGACTAAAATTGTTTTACCAGTTTCGTATCTGTCGGACTAAAATAGGCATACCTAATTGGTGTATGCCATACTAAAATCGTCATACTATGAAGTTGGACGAAAATTGTTTTGCCAGCTTCGGTTTTGTCGAACGAATATAGTCATACCTTATTGGTCTATGTCATACTAAAATGTTCATATTATGTGGTTGGACTAAAATTGTCTTACCAGCTTCGGTTCTGTCGGACTAAAATAGTTATACCTAATTGGTGTATGTCAAACTAAAATATTCATGCTATGGAGTTGACTAAAATGTCTTACCAGCTTCGGTTCTATCATACTAAAATGTTCATACTATGGAGTTGGACTAAAATTGTCTTACCAGCTTCGGTTTTGTCGGACTATAATAGTCTTACCTTACTGATGTATGTCATACTAAAATGTTCGTATTATGGGTTGGACTAAAATTGTCTTACCAGCTCCGGTTATGTCGGACTAAAATAGTCATACCTAATTGGCCTATGTCAGACTAAAATGTTCATAATATAGAGTTGGACTAAAATTGTCTTTTTTGGTGACGTTTTATTCTCATTATTTTCCAAGTTCCAACTAATGCATTGATTATTGCAAATGTATAAATATTTGCAGATGTGTTTTATAAGGCATGTCTGTAGTTGCGCCAGCTATTTATAACGCCCTTTGAACTGCATTCCATTTTGCAAAATTTAGTTTTAGCCTTCAATGGACACGATATTTAACTTGGGTTACTCAGCTTTGGTTAGACAAATGCAAGATATTACAATCATGTAAACACATACCCAAGGTGGGGGTTGGACTAAAAGAGAGTACTCATTTTCTTTTTTAGCCAAATTGTTGTTGAGTAAGATTCGAATGTAATTAGTGGACGGTTTGTGCTGGCATGTTTAGCCTCCTCTATATCATTGTTGGTCCGCCTGTTTCTACCCATGTGGCAGCATGCATGAAGACGGACAAACAAGTGTAAAGAAATTATGACTGCTACTTTCTCTGTTTCTCTCTTCGACTCTTTTTCTCTCCCATTTGCTTGATTCCAAAACTTAGTTTTTATGTTGTCCAACCTAAGCATTAAGCAATGATCGCAAACAAGGAAACAATCATGTGAAGCTATTAGTGTTCAAAAATTAGTTCTTCCGACTTCATTTGATTATATTTGAATTATTTTGTTCAAAAAATGTTTTTTTCTCTTTTGTTTAGTGTTTTGTATTACATGTTTTGTGGTTATGGTAGTTAAATAGTAAAATGTTTCTATGATTAGGCACCTGTTCCCAATGGTTATGATAGGCAATTGTTGGTGGTAAGTAGTTATGTTCTATAGATTTGGGAAGAGTTACGTCACCTTTGGGATCTGCCAGATTGTGTATGAGATGTATTTCTGATAAACCATAATTTCGCTGGATAGAGATGTAGAAGAACAAGGAAGACGAAGGAGAAGTAGCGATCTAAAAGTGGGTTTTAAAATTCGGATCGGTAAACATACGGGTAAACTAGCCTGCTTAACTCAACCTACCTCTGGTTAGAAAACCCGACTAAAACTGTGTCATAACAGTTGAATCATTAACCTGAAAATCGGTGAATAGTGAAACAGACATAGAACTATGTTTCCAAAAGAGTTGCCTATAAAGCTAGGTTAAGGGTGAACAGTTAGTTACTGTTGCCGTTTTCTCTAAAAAAAGAAAAAAAAGGCCGACAAAAAAAAGATCTACTGCACCCGGTGCGTACAATAGTTTTTTTTTTTTTTTTTTTTACTCCCTCCGTCTCAGTTTAATTGACCGCTTTGACTAAGTCAAAAAAATAAGGAGATTATTTGAATGTTCGAGTATGCCCATATTAAATATAGAGAGAATAAATGAATTTCTATTTTTTAGGTAGGAAATAATAAAGAGAAAATATATGACTTTATTTTTGATAACTATAAAAGGAAAAAAGAATATAAATATTGTAATAAGAATATATATTTATGAATTTGTTTCCACTTTATCTAGATATTTTTTAAGGGTATATCTGCGAGTTTTAGATATTTTTTAAGGGTATATCTACGAGTTTGTTGGAAAAATACAGATATAATTAGAAGCTGGTTACATTTTTGAAACAAATGAAAATAGTAATAGGACAGTTAAAGTGTGACAGAAGGAGTATGAAATAGTGCGTAAAAAAAGTTGGTTTCTCATTAGTTTGACTACAAAACTAAGAAAGAACGAAAGAAACGAAAGATAGATTGTACTCTGCTCAGCTCACTCGGGAGAGTCGGTATGTCGGGATTCTTATAGGGTTTTTTCACTCATATGTCAAAGGTTAATAATGAATCTTGCATTTTTTACTTAAAAGATTTTCAAATTTTGTTTTCCCATGTCAAATTGTAATATTTGATAATCTTGCGATATTAAATATTGATGGCGGAAAAAAACCCTAGAATTGCTCTACCACCATCATCGCTAGTCTCGCCACAAGTTAAAGCTTTAGTAGAAATTCTATTCAGTGTACCAGTACTGGAAATTGAATCGGCATTAACAAGAACCGGAATTCCACCAGCACCTGAATACATCGAAGAGGTATTAAAACTTTGTTATAGTTCTCCAGCAGCAGCTGTTAAGTTTTTTAGATGGGCAGGATTATCAGTAAAACCCAATTTATATTCGTGGAATTTAATTGTTGATATTCTTGGTAAAAATCAGCATTTCGAAGAAATGTGGGATGCAATTAGGTCAATGAAACAAGAAGATGTACTTTCTGTTGCTACTTTTGCTTCAGTTTTTGGTAGTTATTGTATTGCTCACAAAATTAATGAAGCTATTATGAGTTTTGATATTATGGATCGATATGGTGGTCAACAAGATGTTGTGGCTGTTAATTCACTTCTTAGTGCTATGTGTAGACAAGATAATCAAACTTCAACGGCTCATAGTTTTTTCCAGCGTATAAAAATGGAGATACCGCCTGATACGGATACATTTGCGATTGTATTAGAAGGTTGGCAGAAAGAAGAGAATGTTGCTAAAGCTAAAAGTACATTTGGAGAGATGGTTGTTCGTCTTGGATGGAGCCCAGCTAATATGTCGGCTTATGATGCGTTTCTTACCACTCTCGTTCAAGGATCAGAAACAGATGAATCGATTACACTTCTCAAAGTTATGAAAGCGAAAGATTGCTTACCAGGTATGAAATTTTTCTCGAATGCTTTGAAAATTCTAATTAAGAAAAATGATGCTAGCCATGCTTTGTCCTTATGGGATATTATTGTGGGTAGCGGGTTGTTACCCAATTTGATAATGTACAATGAGATGATCATTTTACTTTGCAACCACAACAAAATCGATGACGCCTTCCGTTTACTCGACGAGATGGTCTTACTTGGAGCATTCCCCGACTCTTTGTCTTATAATGTCATATTCGAATGCTTGATTAAGAACAAAAGGGTTGGTTTGATGACTAATTTCTTCTCCGAGATGGTGAAGAATGAACAACCTCCAACTCATGTTAATTGCACCTCTGCCATCAAGATGTTTTTTGATTTCGATGATTCTCAATCGGCAATCAGCGTTTGGAACTACATGGTTGAGAATGATGTGAGGCATATTGATGACGCTGCAAACGCACTGCTCATTGGATTTCGTAATATGGGTAGGTTGGCGGAAGTGAAGAAGTTTCTGGAGGATATGCTCGATAAAAGGATTATAATTACTGAGTCGACGATGGTGAAGGTGAGAAATGCTTTTTACAGGGAATCAAGGAGTCAAAGAGATGTATACGACCATTTAGCAAAGAGGTGGAAACTCATGTAGTTTCTGTGCCTTCTGTTACTCACATTGTCTTCTCTTTTTTGCCTTCTTGCTAGTGATAGAATTATACATATAAGCTGTAGAGATAGAAAAATGACCCCAGGACAGGCTGAAGAATCTCAATAGCTTTCGGTTCCTTGTTCCCTTTACTTACATTTTGTTGTTCTTTATTCTTTTGGCAATGATAGAATTTCCATAAAAGCTTCCGAAGATAAAAAAACACATCGCAGGACAGGCTGGTGTTTTACTGAGTTTGAAATATGGTTTTGAGAAGTTGCTCCTATTTCAGTAGTCAGTACTGATATGTATATGGTTCTACTCTGTTCGCATTTTTATAGACCTGCGTTGCCAAAGTAAACTTTGAATTCACACTCCCTGGTTTGCTTTATATTTATCTCTTGTATTTGAAGATATTATGATGCACAGAAACAAGTGATGCTAATCTATCACACAGCTTTGGGGCGCCGGTGGGGTCGGATACTAAACTAGAAGTGAGCTATCTGTCCTCTGTATTTGTTTGGCTGATCACCAGGCAATGAGAATAGGAGTCTGTTCGCCTAATTCTAATAGTATTCAGGATTAGGTGTGAATCCTAAATATTCCTGGTTTTCTCCACTCCTTCGGATAAAGCATTTGAATTTCCAGACTCTTGCTTTTCATTGTAGGTTGCCTTTCAATTTAGGTGCTTCATTTTCTAGTTGATGGCAAATGTAAATTTGCCCTCATGATAGCTTGTCCGTACGTTGACAACGGATATGTGTTTTGTGCAAAGTGAGATCACGGTGGATCCCCCAGATTGCCAGCTCCATGAACAAATAGAAAGTTGCATCTATGTTGCTTCTCCCTCCAATAGCTCTGATAGGACTTGTCCATCCTGATATCCATCTTGGAGATAAAAATGAACACTTTCGAGGGATCCCCACTTTCTATCATAAACGAGTAAATTAAGGTGACACGGCAGTTGCCGTTCTTGCCCAGATGTACCTTAATTATCAAATCTAGGTAAACACTGTAGGAAAATCTTGTTTTATCTTTGGCATGGAGACTGCAAACGGTAACAACTGAATCTTCCACTCGTCACTGTAAGAAAATGCTCTTTTGTTGGTTGTTCAAAACTATATTCACTCGTCACGTAGCAGCAAGCCAGCAGCAATGCTTCTTACTTGTATCTGGCCCTGTTCGAAAGGTAGGTCTGTACCTGCTCTGCTACAGTCTACAGAATTCTTCCATTCGTTTCTTTCTTGTTTATAGGCAGCGGACAACCCTGCGTGGTTGCAAGGATTTCCTTGATGCATTACTTGGACATCATATGCAGACTTCACAATGTACTTGCCAGAGTTAGTAAATGACCAAGAAAGCATGTCAGGCTTAGTAGCCGTGAGGTGCAGGTCAATAGAGAGGATGTTCTGTACCACAGTTTGGTTGAACACCTGGTTTAAAAAGTTTACATTCCACTTTCTGGTGTGTCGGTCAAATAGTTCACTGACCTTTCTTAGTGTGTTGGCTATGGTAGGTTGAGTTTCCTCTCTAGTGATTTGATTTGGTGAGTTTTTAGGGATCCAGTTATGAGTCCAGAGGTTGATGGTTTCACCAGTGCTTACCTCCCAAATACTATTATCCCTAAGGCCGGTTCCAATGGAACCATCCAAATGCATGTGTTTGCAATCCCACGTGGCCTAGCAAAAGTTTTTTTGGGCAGTGGTGTCGACACAAAAAGCGTCGATCGATTCAAATTATATCGATGTCGACACTATTTCCATCGACAGATGAAATTTGTGTCGACGATACAATTTGTGTCGATGTCGACACTTTTCCTATCTGTGTCGACACTCTTTCTATCGACTATAAATTCAAGGATTTAGATACGATGAAACTCATCTTCTCCACCCTTCACCCTTCTCTTCTCTCGTTTTTTCTTCTGTAATTTTTTTTTTCTTCTAACAATTGTTAGTCGATCATGAAGCGAATCACAAAATCAGTTAAGAATGTGATTGGGAACCAAAAAAAGAAAAGGGAAAACAAAAAAAAGACAAATTCAAGAAGAGGTTGTTGAGCCCGAAGAGCACATCGAGCAGCCCACCAATATCTCCTGGACTCAAGATAAAGATTACGAGTGGGCTAATGTCAGAAAACTCTGCGGTGTTAGTCTTATACAGGGGCATTTATCAAGGAATGATAACAAAATTTTCTACAGAGGCGCTAAGTTTTTATTTTTTGGCCTACTGTTATTGGTTATAATTTGATACGCCCATTTTAATTACTAAATATTACAATACGTATAGGCACAGGATTAGTTAAGGGCATGTACGATAAACTTCCACCTTCGGTTAAAGAACGCGTAAGACGGTACCCATGGAAAGAGTTTTATTTCATCGACACTCACAATGAGAAAAAAAAGATACAAAGGTCTTTAATCGAGCGGTACTGGAGAAATTCAAATACATTTTTCTTTCCAGACTTTGAGGCGGGTAAGTTTTTTAATTGGAAATTTAATTGGGGCAAGCCAATATTATATATGCGCATAATGTGATAATTAAATATGATGATGCATGTAGGAATCACTCCCCTGGATTTGTACATGATCACCGGCATCATGTGCGAGGGACCTGAGATTCCATACAACTTACCCAAGTGGAAAACTCGCTGGCCCGAACGACTTCCTTTACTCGAACAATATGGGTTGTCTATTAGAGGTGATGGTTTGAGTGTTGCAAATTTGAGAGAATTTTTGGTAAATTATTGTGCAATTTACGATAACGGTGAACAAGATAATCCTGCAGACAACCGGGATGAGATCGAAAGAGTATTTGTATTGTGGATTCTATCCTATAGTTTTTTCCCCAATGCTGGTTCGATGGCACCCTTTGGTTTTCTGGAGACTTTGGAAAACCTGGACATCGCACATAAGTATGATTGGGGAACTCCAATTTTAGCAGAGATACACAGGAGCCTGAGAGATGTCTCCTCCGGATCATCCTTTAGCTTCGATGCGTATCATCACATCTTAGAGGTAAGAAAGCCTCAGCTGCTTTTCATCAAATGTATTATTCTTTACCTGCAAATATAATGTAATTTATTTTATCTTCGCAGTTCTGGTGGTACATTCATTTTAAAGTGAACCATCCCACTTTGGAGCAAACACAACGTCAATTTCCAATTATGACCATGTTTGCACAAGGAAATTGGGCGTCCACACAGCTAACAGATGGAACCCAAGCAGAAATATGAGCCGGATGCAAGGAGCCCAACGGACCACTTATACTTACAAAGGCAGAGTGTACCAGCAGTGGGAGCAGTGGGGGACTGATCCAAATTTCACCGAGATGTACAACAAGAGCTTCAGCAGGTGTGTATTGTATAGCCCTATATCAAAAGAGGGTGTTTGGTACTATGGAGAGCACTCGTATATCAGCATACTGGAGTGTTAGTAAAAGCAATCAACCCATTCGAAAACGGCATAATTTCGAAGGCCGATTATGAACGGGTAAGAGAATCTTTGGGGGAGTGGGAGACAGCTCAGGATGATACGTTTCGGCTGACTCAAGAAGCAACCAGAGAAGAATACGATCAATGGTTTAGAAAGGTTGCCGATACAACTATATTTACAGAGCCAGGAAATTACGGTGGGTCTGACGTCCCACCAATAGGTAGGCTTCCACTTGGTGGTAATTTCCTTCCCTCACAACCGCCTTCGCAATCCGTTCCAGGCGAATCATCGTCTACACAAACATATTTTTACCCTACTCAGCCATATTCCACGGATTTACCACCTTTTGCTTGGGAAGTACAAACGATTGATGCCAGTAGTGGTGGCCAGGTTCCATTCTCGTTGGATAATGCTCTTCCTGGGGAGTGTCTACCATACAGTATGGTAGATGTTCCATATCAGCTGCTTCAGCAAAGATGTAACGATTATCACAACCTCGTGGGTAGATTTCAGCATATGCACATCGAGGAGATAAACAAGTGGAGGACAGGTTCAATCCTTAACTTTGATCTAAACTCTCCACTTCAGAACACTAGCCCTGCTGTCCAAGCTCACAATCATAACACTCGTACTAGAAGAAGTCCGAGCGCAAGCACCCCGAGTAGGATTGTAAGTAGTGGAGGAAACCTAGATAGTAGCGGCGAGCCTAGGGCTCGCAACTCCAACAACAGTCCCAATGTTCATACTACTCCTCCAGCGACGATCCGTGGTCCCTCTGTTTATGGTAATATGCCTTTTCGTGGATCAAATGTCAGTCCAGTGAGTGCACCAGGGTCTTTGTTGGCAGGCATACATCAGCTTCAACAATGGAACCAGAACTGGGTTTCATCGCAACAAGAGGGCCAGGCATCGCAACATGAATATTGTCCTACGGAGGGAGGGTTTCAGCGGTATGATAACTCTAGAGTAGTTCAACCCGTAGCTTATCCGAATTATGGTCCTAGTTATGGTCCGACTAATGATTCTGATGCAACTACAGTTCCAGGTAGCTCTTCTGAGTCCCACATGGATGTTGATGCAGATGCTCAACATGAATTGCGTAACAGGGGTGCTGATTTTTTGGGATTGGCGCAGCAAAGCCTATTCAGCCCTGGATTTTCTAATGATCCTAATCAAGGATCCGAGTTGTAGTATGCCGACATGTTAGGTTTCTTTATATGTAGTGTTTCTGTTCTTCTTGGATGAAAAAAGTTAATTAACAATGTTTTATCTTTTGGTATCTAATCAATGCAAGTTTTCCTTCAAGAAATTGTTGTATTACATTAAATTTAAAATACACCATGTGCGGCCAAAAATAAAAATGGAGAGTATTTTGGCAACACCGCAAGGATATTGAAACAACCATCATAACGGAAAGACTTTCCATTATGGCGTACTCTCCACTCTTCTAGCGCGGCATTAATGACTTCGTCGTTGGTTTGGCCAACGATCCTTACACGATTTTTTTTGAATTACTATTTGCAAAAACGTATTAACCTTTTGATTGATCTTGCAGAAACGATCGGATAATGACTGTTCAGTACGACTCCTAATGTTTCCAGGATGCTCTTTCAAAAATTCTTCTAATATCACACCCCATAAAGTTCGCCCCCCTATATTCGACTGCATAGGATTGGCGCGTTCCATCGTTTGCCGCACATAGTTCCTACAAATGCATAAATCCTCTTCCTTAGTGAACCTAAAATGACTATAGCGCGGTTCATATTGAGGAGATCCCGCCATTTTCAAACCGAAGGAGGACGAAAGTAAAGCCGAAGGTGGAAGTGAATGAGGTTGAAATTGCTCATTTATAGGCGAACTCATAAACGAGCTGAACATCTATCGATAGAAATAGTATCTGTCGATGGAAATTCCATCGACCTCGACAGAAATACCATCGACAGATACAAATTCCATCGGTCGATGGAAATTTCATCGACAGATACTATATTTCCATCTGACGTTGCAACGTCAAAACAGGTGTTTGCAAGGTCCATAGCCGGCGAAAACACCCTTAATTTGGGTTTTTGGTGTCCCATAGGAAGGGGCCTAATAAAATCCAACCCCTTGTATTGCCCTTTCCATAACCAGGAGGAATAAGGTTTTGGTTTGCCTACACATTGGGGTGACTCATCTCTGAAATACTTGATTTGTAAAATTTTAGCCCACAGTTGATCCGGTTCTTGGACCATTCTCCGTGCCATTTAATTTACCAATTAATGCTTTGTTAAACTTTTCGATTTTTTAAACCCAAACCTCCAACATTGAGAGGTTTACAATTTGTCGACCAAGATTCGAGGCATAAGCCTCTGGAGTCTGGAGTCCTCTCTGTTGTGACCATCCATTTCTTTTGCAAAAATGATTTATACCCTGCGGGTTACACAAAATCAAAAGGTGAGAGAGGGAGCAGCGGGTCCCACCAAACCGCAAAACCCAACCTTCTATTTTCCTGGGGTGGGACCCCTATTCTCTCTCACATTTCTTTTGTTTGTGTAACTGTAGTGAACCTGTTAGGGGGGCATCCTGGCTAAGGGGTTTAGAGGGGTTGGCTTTATCTATCCGTTGTAACGGTTTCGCGTCTGGCCGTTATTTGGCTGTTGTATTGAGTCCTGAGTCGGCGGTCGTGTGTCTCACACACTCACCGATTATCAGTTGCTTTATCTTGTTGAGTCTGTACTTGTTTGGAATTATCTGAAAATAAATCAAAAACCTTCTTCTTCTCAAAACCGAAGCTCTCAAGCTTTTCTTCCTTGTTCTCTTGATCCAATTTGTAGTGGAAACACTACAAGTGGTATCAGAGCAATCGATCCTTGTGACCGGTTGCGAAAATGGTGAATCAAAAAGATATAGATGAGATTAATAAGAAGATTAAAGAAATGATGAAGAACTATGATGAGATATCTAAGAAGATCGACACAGGTCAGAAGGCTTTGGAGGAATCACAACAGGAATCCACCAAACAATTGATTGATAGCGTATCGGTTATTATCAGTGGAAAAATTGAAGAGCAGATGAAGCTCACTGCTAAGAGCTTAGATGACTCCATGGAGCTGAAGATACATGCTCTAGAAGAGAGATTACTCAAGGTGGGAGTAGAGGCTAGCTTGCTTCAAGACTCAGCTTCAAGATCGAGTCTACAGAAGAGATCTGGGCTATTGGGTCCTTCCCCTGAAGGTATAAACTCTCCTACTCAGTTTACCAATTCACATAAGCCTAAGGTTGACTTTCCTAAATTTGATGGGAGTAATCCTAGATCTTGGATTAGAAAATGTAAGAAGTATTTTACACTGCATAATATGAATGAAGAAGAAAAGGTGCATATGGCTTCTATGTATCTTGAGGGAAAGGCTGACATATGGTTCCAAGATTATCAAGAAGGGAGAGATCAGATAGAATGGCCTGAGTTTGTTATAGATTTATGTTCTAGATTTCAGGATTTGGGACATGATGATGTGGTTGGGGAGTTCAATAAGCTCAGCCAAAGGAACACTGTGCTTGAGTATCAAGAATTGTTTGAAGAGCTGAAGGCCCTGATGTTGGCTAAGAATAGGCATTTGACAGAAGAATATTTTACATCCAGCTTCATCAGTGGACTCAAAGAAGAACTGAGGATGGCTGTACAGATGTTTAGTCCCACCAGTTTGAAGCAAGCCATATATTTAGCAAGGATGCAGGAGGCATTATGGGACAATGTGGCTAAGAAGAATAGACTCACCAACAGACCAACTCCACTGCAAATTCCTTATAACAGTAGGCCTATGGTGAGCTCACAAAAGTCCAACTCACCCTCACCAAGAAGTAGTAATGTCACAAGCCCTAGGCTGCCAATTAGGAAGTTGTCATATGCAGAGATGAAAGCTAGGAGAGAAAAAGGACTGTGCTACAATTGTGATGAGGTTTTTAAGGCAGGTCATAGATGTGTCAAACAACAGTTATACATGTTGGCAGCAGATGAAGAAGAGGAGGGCATGTCTGAAGATGAAATGGCTGATGCAGTTCCATTGATTCAAGAGATGGCAGAAGAAGAGGTAGAGATATCAGTGCATGCCTTGTCTGGACATACTTCTCACAATACTATTAAGGTGCAGGGAACTAGTAAAGGTGGTAGGACATTTACCATTTTGGTGGATAGTGGGAGTACTCACAGTTTCCTAGACCCTGGAGTGGCTAAATGGGGTAAATGCTTGATGGTGGCCACTGCACATTTTCAGGTAGCTGTAGCTGATGGCAACAAGTTAGTGAGCAATGCTAGGTGTCCTCAATTTAAATGGAGTATACAAGGACATCAGTTTGCCTATGACATGAAAATATTACCTCTTGGGGGTTGTGATATGGTATTGGGAGTTGATTGGATGAGGGAAGTCAGCCCTGTAGAGTTTGATTTCAAGAAGCTTACTGTTTCTTTTATTAAGGCAGGAAAAAAGATTCAGTTACAAGGCATTGGAGAAGTTGCTAGAGTCTCTATGATGACTGGTGAAGAATGTCAGAAATATTTAAAGAAGCATAAACATGGCATCATGGGGCAACTGTTTTCTATTAGTGCTTCTAACTCCACAACAACCACACCTGACAGCATAGCTCCTCTACTCAAAACATTTGAATCTATCTTCACTGAACCCACTTCACTACCACCCTTGAGGAAGCATGATCACCACATTCCTCTTCAGCCTCACTCAATTCCACCAAATCAAAGACCCTATAGAATTCCCTATGTTCAAAAAGAGACTGTTGAAAAATTGGTACAAGAAATGCTTACTTCTGGTGTTATTAGGCCTAGCCATAGCCCTTTTTCTTCTCCCATATTACTAGTTAAGAAGAAGGATGGTAGCTGGAGGTTTTGTGTAGATTACAGAAGGCTTAATGAGATCACCATAAAGAACAAATACCCAATACCTGTCATTGATGAGCTATTGGATGAGCTGAATGGGGCCAGAGTATTCTCTAAGATTGACCTAAGGGCTGGATATCACCAAATAAGGGTTAGTCCTCCTGACATACACAAGACAGCTTTCAAGACTCACCAAGGGCATTATGAGTTCATTGTGATGCCATTTGGACTTACTAATGCACCTGCTAGCTTTCAAGCTCTCATGAATGATGTGTTCCAGCCATACTTAAGGAAGTTCATTTTAGTATTTTTTGATGACATTTTGATTTACAGCCCTGATATGAAGACTCATTTACATCACTTAACCACTGCTTTGACAGTCCTCAAAGAGAACTCCTTGTTTGCTAAGCTGAGTAAATGCTCTTTTGGTCAACCTCAAATTGAGTACTTAGGTCACATCATTTCTGGAAGTGGAGTTGCAGCTGACCCAGAGAAGATTACTTGCATGAAAAATTGGCCAGTACCAGCTACTCTTAGAGATTTGAGGGGGTTTTTGGGCTTGACAGGCTACTATAGGAAGTTTGTTAAAGGATATGGGTTAATCTGCAAGCCATTGACTGAACTTCTGAAGAAAAACAACTTCCAGTGGAGTATTGAGGCACAATCTGCTTTTGATCAATTGAAGGAAGCTGTCACTACCACCCCAGTCTTAGCTCTTCCAGACTTCACAAAACCTTTTGAGCTCTCCACTGATGCTTGTGATGTGGGTGTAGGAGCTGTTTTAAGTCAAGAGAAGAAACCCATAGCTTTCTTTAGCAAAGGAATGGGGACAAGGTTTCTGGGCATGTCAACTTATGAAAAGGAGATGATGGCAGTTGTCATGGCAGTCACTAAGTGGAGGACCTACCTCATGGGCAACAAATTTGTCATCTATACTGACCACCAAAGCATCAGATATTTCATGGAGCAGAGGATACACACTGTGTTGCAACAGAAGTGGCTCTCCAAGCTGTTGGGCTACAATTATGAACTGAAATATAAGAAGGGAACTGATAACAAGGTGGCTGATGCTCTTTCAAGGAGAGGTGAAGGTAGTGCAAACACTTGTATGACTATAACTCAGTGCCAACCAATGTGGTTAAAAGAAGTTCAAGATAGCTATATTCAAGACCCAACAGCTCAAGAATGGATACCAAAATTGGTACTACACCCTGAAGGAGTGGAAAATGTCTCTTATCAGCTTGGTATTCTTAGATATAAGAACAGAATTTACATTGGTGAGAAAGGGGGTACTAGGGAAAAAGTCATGAGTGCCATTCACAACTCTGCCTTAGGTGGGCATTCTGGATCTCAAGCTAGCTATCAGAAAGCTAAACTCTATTTTTATTGGAGTGGAATGAAGCAGCATATTCTCAAGCATGTACAGGAGTGTGATACTTGCCAGCAGCATAAGGGGATGAACACCTTGCCAGCTGGGTTATTACAACCATTACCAATACCTGATCAAGCTTGGGCACACATCAGTATGGACTTCATTTCAGGGCTACCAAAATCAGAAGGTAAGGAGATAATTTTGGTCATAGTGGATAGATTCACTAAGTATAGCCACTTTATAGCCCTCAGCCACCCCTATACTGCAATCTCTGTGGCTAAAGTATTTATTGATACAATTTTCAAGTTGCATGGGTTGCCCAAGAGCATTGTATCTGACAGGGATGCTATATTCCTTAGCAACTTTTGGCAAGCATTGTTTGCTAAACTTGGAACTCAACTGCACATGAGCACAACTTACCACCCTCAGACTGATGGACAAACTGAGAGGGTGAATGCTTGC
>JAJJMA010262461.1:0-11853 GCA_023529015.1 Papaver nudicaule | reverse complement strand
TAGTTATCTTCTGTTCCATAAAGTACTTAATACTCTGGTGGTCTGTGTTTATAATAAATTTGTGTCCCAATAAGTAATGTCTCCACTTTTTTACTGCTTGTACTATGGTAAAGAGTTCCTTCTCATAAGTAGATAGTGCCATTGCTTTCTGTCCCATTGGTTGACTGAAGAAAGCAATTGGTTGCTTCTCTTGCATTAATACATCTCCCATACCAGTATCACAAGCATCTGTTTCTACAATGAAGGGTTTAGTAAAATCTGGCAGAGCTAAGACAGGGGCCCTAGTCATAGCAAGCTTCAAAGTGTTGAAAGCAGTTGTACCTGCAGGTGACCAATTGCATTTTTCCTAAGTAAATCAGATAGGGGCTTGCTGATAATACCATAATCTTTAATGAATTTCCTATAATATCCAGTGAGCCCAAGGAATCCTCTCAGTTCCTTAATTGTTGTAGGTAAAGGCCAACTGACCATGCTTGCAATTTTAACAGGATCTGCTTGAACCCCTGCTGCAGAGATGATGTGGCGTAAGTACTCCAAAGATGACTGAGCAAAACAACATTTAGACATCTTAGCTGACAGTTGATGTTGTTGTAATAACTGCAAGGTAATCTCCAAATGCTGCACATGAGTTGCTAAGGAAGGACTATAAACCAATATATGGTATCAAAAAATACCAAAATAAATTTTCTCAAATGAGAATGAAAATTTTCATTCATAAGTGACTGAAATGTGGCAGGAGCATTTGTCAGGCCAAAGGGCATGAATTTGAACTCATAGTGGCCCTCGTGAGTTATGAATGTTGTCTTGTGGATGTCAGGTACATGAACCCTTATTTGGTGGTAACCAGATCTCAAATCCAGCTTAGAAAAAACAGTGGCTCCATGTAATTCATCAAGCATCTCATCTATAATTGGAATGGGGTACTTATCTTTGATTGTAATGTTGTTAAGCTTCCTGTAATCAACACAAAACCTCCATGTATCATCCTTCTTCTTGACCAATAAAACTGGAGAAGCAAAAGGGGAATGGCTAGGCTGAATAATGCCATTCTGCAACATTTCCTGCACAAGCTTCTCAATGACAGTTTTCTGAATATATGGGCATTTGTATGGCCTCATGTTGGGTGGCACAGAGTTTGGTTTCAGGGGTATTTGGTGGTCCAAGGACCTTTGAGGTGGTAATGTATTGAGCTCTGAGAACACAGTGGCATATTTTTGGAGGAGGGTGGATATTTCAGTGGGTAAAAGGGTTGTAATGGGAGTAGAAGAGATGGAGAATAGATGACCAAAAACACCATGAGAGTGTTTCCTGAAGAATTTTGTAACAGCTATATTACTCATAGAACTCAAAGAAGCAGTAGGTTTTGCTCCAACCAATATGTAATTTTTCTCCCCTTATGTTTGAAGGAAATACTTAGCTTTGCCAAGTTCAATAAAATATCCCCCAATTAACTAAGCCAGTCAGCCCCTAAAACCATATCACAGCCTCCTAAAGGAAACAGTCTAATATCAGCACAAAACTTGTGTGTTTGCATAGTCCACTGTAATTGAGTACAAATACCAGCACTGACTGTCTTTTCTCCATTGGCTACAGTGACCAACATTTGAGGAGTTGGTTGTATAACACACTTTAGTGACTTAGCCAGATCACTATCCAAAAAACTGTGTGTGCTACCAGTGTCTATAAGTATAGATATGGGATGTTTATTGATAGTACCAGGAATTCTTATAGTATCACTACTAACATTACCAGTCAAAGCATGAAGAGATATCTCCATGTCACTCTCAACCAAATCTGTGGGCATGTCAGTATTATCCAACTCAGCTTCTTCCTGACTACCCTCAGTAGTGTCTTCTCCTAAAAGCAAATAAAACTGTTGTCTCTTACAGGCATGACCAGGCCTGAAAAGCTCATCACAATTATAACAAAGTCCTTTCTCTTTTCTATATTTAAGCTATTCAGGTGTGAGCTTCTTAGTCTGTTGGCTAGAAGGGCTAACTTAGGGGAGGAATTTTGAGTAACCTTGGGTGTGTGAGAAGGAATATTCAATGGTTTAGGTGGGAAAGTAGTTGAAGAAGAGGGTTTATAGGAATTGAAAGTGTTAGTAAAAGATCTCTGAGGTGGTTTGGTGGCTCTCTGTTGTATGGCTAAGTTCTGTTCTTGTATCCTGGCTAGAGAAAAAACTTTCATGAGAATAGGAGGATTGAACATTTGTACAACCTTTTGAATCTCCTCTTTTAAACCACCAATGAAGTTGTCAATAAAAAATTGCTCAGACAAATCCTTATGTTTGCTCAACAACAGAGCTTTCAGGGTCTCAAATTCCTCAAAAAATTCCTCCACAGAAGCTGTTTGTACCAACTTATTAAACATTCCCACAATATTATCATTATCAGGATTCTCAAATCTAGCACAAATACCCTTAGAAAACATTCCATGAAATATTATCTAAATGGAGTGAGAAATTAGACCACCAATTAGCAGCTTTACCTTCCAAATGCATAGAAGCCAGCATCACTTTTTTAGCCTCATCTGTATTATTTAGGAAAAAAAATTGATCACACTTTAATACCCATGTCTTCGGATTATCCCCATCAAACTTAGGAAATTCCAATCTCGGCAGCCGGTTGTTGATGTTGTATTCCTTGTGCTCTGCTGGTGAAGTAGGTCCGGATTCTTGTGTAATCTCCCCTGAAGCAGAACTAGATGGACTTCCTATATCTTTGAGGTGGGTTTTCCCAAAAAATTTAGCTATGGTATCCATGAAATCCTCCTTAGTTAAGTTCGAATCAATCTTGGAAGATAGAACCTGTAAATCTGCCTTCGTAGCCATTAGATCTACTCTCCCATTGATGTTCTTGAGCTGAACATTCACCTGATCCAACTCCAATTGATGTTTGTTAAATCAATCTGTAAGCTCCTTTGTGGTCAGCGAATTTCCCATCGTGAAACAGGAAAGCTATGGCTCTGATTACCAATTGTTGTGTTCCCACAACAAAGATATCAAGAAACCAAGCAATAAGAAGTAACCTCTGCAATTAGCAGCCTCAATGAATTCACTAAAATCTCAGATGCCAAAGCAGTACAGACGCAAGCAGACTAAATACAACGGATAACAATATCCGGATAAGACTCAATCCCTAACTGACGCGTGTCAAACCAAACTGTTGCACCCAGACTCGATAACGGACATCCAACAGTGAGACGGACACTGAAAGTAATTGGGCACCCCTCACTTAGGATAAGGGCAGACACAAATATGTATGAATAATAGGGCAGCCCAAGGCAGGCACATGACAAATATGCATAACCTTGGTCTGACTTACCTGATCACGCATCACTACCCATATATTCAACGCGGCATGTGGCTTCTTCGCCCGCATACTGACCACCGAATGGATCCTCCGCGTCCCTTCCAACGTTATTTTTTTTTTCTAGTACGCCGAGAAGGCTGTTCCAATAGTAATCTATTTTGTTAGCAGATGAACATCGGAATATTTTGTTTTCCATCCACTGTATATACAACTCAAAAGGCATACATGCCAAATAATCTTACCATATTTTCCGTGGTCTGTGCTGGTACACCGATAGAAACACCACCCAGGTGGTGCGGCATTGCTTGTTCTCTGATTTGTCCACGTTTCATCAGTATATTATACCGTTCTTCCGTGGTTAAGGAGGCATCCTGAGAATTTTAATTAAAACAATTAGCTATTAGACGGGCAAATCAACAATCTAGCACAACACCTGGCGCACGCATATATATATCAGAAACGCACCAATGTTTCTGGCTGCACACGCGCACTTGCCTTGCTAACCCCATCTGGCTTGCTTATAATATCAACACCACTGGAAACGTATGTTTTATCCTCAATTGCGTTGCGCTCTCTATCATTTTGCCACCGTGCTTATTGAGCTAAAGATCGTGCCTGAAAATTACCCCAGCAAACAATTCATAACCAATCGAACAAACTGATTCATATGCCATTATATATGTGGATCCACGTGGTTTAGATTTGTACCGAGGATACTTGTCTGGTGCTCTTGACTTTCCGGACTGATTTCTTTTTGGATGCTTGCTCGACCTTTTTCCGTTCTGCCCAGGCCTTCCTCTTCCGAACCTGCAAATCAAAAGTAGTATGGTGTTATGCCATCCAGAAAGAGGCTTACATTCACACACACTGAGCTATTAAATGATACCTTTGATCCCCCGAGTATGTATTGTGTTCAAGGTTGTTCACTAATAAGCTGCCAAATGAATGGTATATTTGTATAAGCATCTCAGTAAACATTCTGACATAACGGCAAATATTGGTAAATTAACTGCGCACCTGAGTTTGTATTCGTTCTCTTCCAATACACGATGCATGTATTCCAGATCGTCTAACACGATGCCACTGCCATGCGCTTGTTGTCTCCCCTGTTGTTCTGTGCTCCGACATTCTCGTCCCAGCCCAACATCTCCACCTGGGACAATTAATACTTGACTCTCTCTTTCCCGTTGTTCATCCATCAAATACAAATTACCTTTTGTGAGCATTATAAATTTATGGATCCATTAGAAGTCTGTCATACAGTTGGTAAATTAGCTACGCACTTGATCTTGTTTTTCTTTCTCTTTGAATGCCCGTCGTTTGCGTTCCTTTATGTGCTCCATAATCTCTCTTTCGTGTAGTATTGTGCTCAGAATCTCCGTTTCCAGTCCCGTCCTTTCGCGGAGAATAATCGATTCTTGCTGCTCTCTCTTACGTTGTTCCTCTAGTCGTTTTTCATCATCCCTCAAACGACGACGGGCCTGGCCTGCCTCCATCCGAGCCTTAAAATCGCAACCAATATGGTTTTATACTTTGTAAAAGGAGACATTCATTCATGCACACATTAAAAAAATTAAAACCTCACCTTTGTCATTTCTATTATGAACTGGTTTTCAGGCCATGCATTAAACTGTCATAAACAGAAACATCAGACGCAAGAAAACAAACACATCAACCAATATCATAAAAGTGTTCCACTAATATTCAACTTGATGCTCACCTGCTCGTGCTAGCCGGTCTTTCAGTACGCGCTCATTGTGCTCCTTTTGTACTCTCTCCCGTTGCTCAGCTTCTTGACGTTCTCTTAATACGCGCTTGTTGTGCTCTATCATTACTCTCTCCCGTCGCTCTCTCTCCATTGTAACCTGCAATGCGAGACCAATACATATCACCTGGTCATACAAATGGCAATGCCCTGAAGACACACCAAATTTCACTGGAAGATTACACCTCCAGGTTTCATGCATCATTCCAGCATGAGTATCTGCGTTGCTAGATCGAAATACGACCTGCCGTTCTATTTCCCGTTGTCTTTTCGCCTCTAGCCTTGATACGCGCTCCAGACAACGTTCTCTCTCACGTTGTTCGGCTACTTGCCGTTCTTGTTTCTCTCGCTGCCGTTTTTCTTCCCACCTTATGGATCTTGCCTGCAGAAACATAAGCAATAGATTAATTTCAAATTTATGTGTAGACTGAACTGTTTAGGATCGTTTAGTCTAAATTGAAACTAAACAAAACAACATAGCAGCAAATATGGTTAATTTAGAGTGAACAGACATAATCCTATGTGTGAGGATGTATCACAGACCAACTGTGGACATAAAGGAGAGCAAAGTATGATATCAATATATAGATCAAAAACATTTTTCACGAATATAATGTTTCAATTGACAATTCAAACAATCATAACAAAGGAAATGTAATTTTCATTGCAGATATTACGATTTCACACAAAAAAGCATGAGCACACGGCAAATAACTCAGAATCTGTACAAAAACGCTTCAAATATCACCTGGTTCAAGACAGCTTCCCGTCGGGCTTGCTCAATGCTCTCACCCCCAGGATGTTGCTTTTGTCGTTGCTTCTCTTGTTCATCTCGCTTCCTTTCTTCTGCCCACCTTTTCGTCACAGCCAAGGACCTCGCCTGCAGTATGATCAAATCCTGAATTATATAAATCTATTGCTCGAACCTATAATCCAGACATATATATATATACCAAAACCTACGTTCAAAGTTAACCCTTAAGTGTTTTTGGTTAATTATTCCAGTTGACGAAATATAATACCTAACCACAAAACCAAACCTGTCTGATGACTAATGTGGATTTGTATTTGATAATACTAAACTTGTATAATGACTACTGTGCATTTGTACTTAACGTTACATTTGTGCTCCTGATTTAGCAACCACCCAGTCAGGAATTGCAAGAACACATTGCTTGAACTAATTCCACGAATTCATGACTAAAAAAATATAACTTAAACCTTACGTTAAGATTTGCCTGTACTGGTACAGACACAGGCTGAGCTTCCTCCGTGCTAGCTTGGAGTGCTGGTACTCTTTGTCTCTTTGGAGAACTGCGACACATATTTTTTGAAGAACATTCTTGGTCAATCAAAAAAAATAAACAGAACAACTACAATTTTGCTAAAAAATTATGGATAAAACGCAACCAAAGGCGCACCTCATGCCGTTTGTTTAGTTTCAAAACCAGTTTGTGAAAAGACCAATTCGCTATGGTTTTTTTGAAATTATAGTTTCAAAACCAATTCGAGCAAAGATGAGCTTCTAAACCAATTCTTCAAACAAAGATGATCTTTAGTTTCTGTATCCCTTCAAATTGGAGCTTGTTATTGTTATGCTTTTGTTATTGCTCTGTGAACCTCTTATATATATGCGTTTGTGGTTCTAAAATCAGTTACCCAACTGTCATTAAATAAGTAGCATCTCACCCATTCATCATAAAGCATCAACGACTGAGAAGCCTCTTCTAAGGTTGTTTCCTGATTTTCAAATTCTTTCCAAACTCAAACCAAACTGTCCAAATTCTTGTCTTGGTCAGCTTGTATCATGTCTTAACCATTCAAGTCAGCACCCATTATAGCATTATTCTTGACCCTTAGCAAACCTTCAAACCCCACCACCATGCATCTACCGTAAATCTTGTTTAATGAATGAGTTTGAACCTCATACCACTTTCTGCTTTGGCTATCTTTCTATGCGGTCTGGCCAATCAGAAAGCCAAAAGAAGAAAGTAGCTAGTAAGAGTTCAAGCACAGTAGAGTTTGAACCTGCACCTACCAAAACGGAACTCTAGATGTCTCTGTTTCATGGACTTATTGATTTCAGGATCAAGATCATTATTTATTTTTTCTTGTCTCCCTGGTCACCCCTGAAATATTCAGTTCATATTGCTTACAAATTGTCACAAAAATCTTGCACCAAGTCACCCTCATCATGTTGTCAAGAATTCAATCTAACTGATACACCTTTCATGATTCACATAACAATGACGATTCATATTAAAATCTTCGTTTTTCATCAACCGGAATTGGTAGCACCAGCTTGTTATTTCCGGCTGTTTTCACATCTTCTTTCTGGCATTTCGTCAAACATGTTGTGTGCGTGATTTCTGTTGAAGAGAATGAATTCATTCGGATTCTAGCTTTTCCCTGCAATTTGAGATCATATGACATACAAAGATACACTAATTGGCACTATTCATTTATGGCCGCAATCGTCACATTATTCCCATCTATTTCGCTGCAAGTATGTCTTCTTCTTCATCGTTATTTTTCTTGATTAAGAACCTGCCTAAGTTCATAATAACTGTAACAAACTTGAACCCAAACTCTGTTGACATCTTGGCTTCGAAATCCTTGCCTGAACCTTACTAATCTACCGGACTCGTGGCTCTGGTGAATTTTGTCCATATCCAATCTTGTAACGTCTCGTTTCCCTTAGGTTCTGGTTATTTATTTTGGTTTCAATTTCAAATATGGTGGTGGTGTACACTGTTCATATTTCTTAGCAATGGACAAAACTTAGAGCTAGAGACAGAGAATTTTGTTGGAAATACAGAGATCTGTAGCGGAGCTAAACATATGAATAAAAGAGAAAAACGCTGAAAATACCGTGTTTTTAAACCTTGGACGACCAAAACAGTTCGGACGGCCGCGAATTACTCCAACGTATGACTTTGGCAATCAGACGCCCCAGTTTCCATCCTAACTTTGTACGGCCCGGACGCCACGATTTACAGAGACCACTTCTTCTTGATAAAGAGAAGATTTGGGAGCCGAACTTTTTGTTAATCTAATAAAAACGGGTAGCTAGATCAGCTGGTCATCCCGTCCCTCAAGTGGTTTGATGTGTTCCAAGAGGTTCCGGGTTCGAGTCACACATGGCGCAATACTGCAGAATTCGACATGGAAGGTAGAGTTAACTTGCCCCCTTTATGACATAATGATCCCTCCTATCCAGCTTCGGCTTCCTTGGTTGGTTCCTCATGAGGCTCGCTGGTAGGCTAGCACGACAACATGTTCATCTACTGTAGTAGGGTCTGCAATCTGTGTAAATCGAACTCAATAATAAGTAAGATTATTTAATCTATAAAAAAAATGTAAACACTTACCTTTACAACCCCTTTCGAATTAGTAGTTTATTCAAACCTTCATAGTTTGTAGTTAAAAAAAAAATATACCTGCAACAACACTCCCACATTTAAATGAGCAAAAACACTTATTGTCGGACAAACGGGGGCAGGATAATTTTAGGATAATCAATTAAGACCCTTGCTTTTGGAATGAACGGCTAGCCCATTCCCAACACTGCTCCACTACCAATCCTAGTGTTTCAGTCACACTCTCTTTACCAATTAAAGTGAGCCACATCATGTCCTAGAATCATCCTGCTTATAACAGCTTCGTTAAATGAGAGAGAGAGAGCTCTGAGTAAGTGAGCAGAGGAGAAAAGAAACTTGTTGAGGGGGAATTCGGCTTTTATTTATAGGTTGAAAACAAATCTAACTGTTGGGATTTGTAGTTATCTAAATAACCACCTAAATTTGTATTTATCCCATATAACCGACTAATATTTTGCCAATATTTGTAGTTATCTTAAATAACCACAAAAATCCATGTTTATCATCTTTTTTTTTTCATTTAGATTTGTAGCTATCTTAAACAACCACCTAAAGTTAAGCCAAGCAGTCCAAACCACGGGTATTTAGAAGCTTACCCACATGTTATGTTGTGCGTTATAGAGGGTCCATAGACCATCCATATGTATATGAGGGTACAAGCAATAATAAATATCTTTACCATTACAATAATAAAGATAAGAAGTATAATGCGAAGTAAAAGAATGAACACAAGATTTTATTAACGAGGCCAACCAACAATTAAAAACTTGGAACTTATGGCAGATTAGATACTCACCAAAATTAGGAGATTACAAATGATTATTTCGGCTAGCTATAGCAACGTTCAACGGACCTTTACCTTTGTGCCTCCGACTTCATTAGGTCAACAAACACAAATCTCCTTACACTTATATCTTGGTGTATCGAAGTTAACTAAGTTAGCCTCCAAGTTTTTATTTGAATGGCCCATATATTGTGATTCCCGAAGCAGGTATGTTATTTGCTACTTGGTAGTACTCTCACCCATTGCAAATAACGCAAGGTTGTTACTCTTCTCTAGTACCGAAGTGTTACAGCATTGCTAGGCCAAATCTACTAGTGTTGGTATGTCAAGCTAGTGGTCAGTTTAGGTGTCAAAATAAAATTCTTGATTTAGTCTACTAAAGTATAGATTTCGGAATTGGGATATAGACTAGGTAGGTGAGACCTTGAAGGCGGAGATGAAGTTTATCACGAAGACATCATTTATTCTCATCGACAAAAGGTTAATAGGAATTGTGAATTTTATATGGAATTACTTCTATTCTACTTATTCTATCTTTCAAAATAGTCGGCTACTTTAGTAGTTACCGTAGCATATTGAGATGTAACTATTCTTGTCTACATAACCACGAGTTATATTGGTATGATTTCCAAGTATACTAAGTTTACAAGATATTTATGAGATAGATTCAATACACTTTCCATTGCAATGGTTTGCTTGGAAATCAATGTAGGAGAATGGTGAATCTAAGGAGTGATACTCTATAGAGAGTACGATGGATTATATAGCTTAAGACGTAACCACGTCTAAGTACGGAAATTGGCATGGCCCAAGTACTTCTAGCGGATCTAGCTTAAACCCTAATTTGAGAACAGGTAGTTCGCGAACTGGTTCGTGAACAATTGCACGGGATTTTCCTCACGTGTACATGTACGTGAACGAGACATGATTTTTAGCATGTTTCTCACGTGCAAACGGTTCACGAACCGTTTGGTGGATATTTCAGAATATATGCGCGGGTTTAACAGATAACTCATGTATCTCTCAGATAAACAAGATATTCAACGAGTATATCATACACGGTATATCTAACGAATCACAATGGTTCAATAAGATTGCAGTTCTTCACTCTTGTGTTGAGACCATATCTTGAAGCAATTAATGAGCTAACAAACTGCTTGGTGATAAACTCTATTTGGTTTCCATGTGTGATTAAACTGTGATACTTTGTGTGCACGAACCGGATCGGTGAACAAAAAAATTTGACAAAACCTTTGAACAAAAGTTACTAACCGTGAGATTCTTTACATCTAACGGCGTACTTTTTCGATGACATGGCACAGAATTCTCTTTTGGTTTGTGTTTGGCTGATAAAATTATTAGGGCATTGTCCGGTCAAACCCACTAGCGTTGGTATGTCAAGCTAGTTGTCAGTTTTAGGTGTCAAAAGTCAATTCTTGATTTAGCCTACTAGAGTTTAGATTTCGGAAATGGGATATAGACAAAGTAGTAGAGACCTTGAAGACGAAGACTGTGAAGACAAAGAAGACATCAATTATTCTTCATCGATAAAAGGTTAGTAGGAGTTATGACTTTATGGATTTTCTTATATTTCTACTTCATCTATTCTTTCGAAATAGTCGACTACTTTAGTAGTGATAATAGTGATTGAGATCGTATTCTTGCGTAACATGGCCTTGTGTCATGACCAGTGTTTGATCCCACAAATACTGTGAGTCAAGAATGTATGAGACAGATTCGGTGCCATATGTCCATTACAATGGTTTGCTTGCAAACTGTTAATTGGATATGGATGAATCTAAAGGAGTGCTCTTGAGCAAAGAGTCCATGGATCACAGCTGAGGACGTTCTCACGTCTAAGTTCTGGCTCAGCCCAGTACTTCCAGCGGAATCCAGATTTGACGAAATCTGACAGGCGCACGGTTCACGAACCGGTTTGCGTACCAGACACTCGGAAATTCTCTGAGTTCGAGATGGCTATTTTGTTCACGTACCAGTACGTGAACCTGACGGTAGCTGTCTTACTGGTGTCGGATTTAGTGAATATTCTCCTAGAATTTCACTCTGAGTCAAATTCCAAAACTCCTTTATCTCTTAGATGGACTTGTGTAAAACATAAAGACCTTTTGTGTTCCATCTAACGATCATCAATGAGTCAATAAGATAAGATTATCTCTGGTCTGTTGGATTCTATCTGGAAGTGTTTTAGAGCTAACAAAACACTTGGCAGATAATTCTAAAAAGAATTCCAATTGAGATTAATCTCTTATTACTTGGTTATCAAGTTTAGGGTTTCCCTAACTTGTGGGACAAGTAATTGATTGCTTTATTCCTAAGCAACCTATCTTATTGAGTACTATAAATAGAGGTGTCTACGGACAGATACCGCAAGCATCAAGCATACGTGAAGGTCCTTAGGGAAGATAACGTAAACTCTTTTCACTTCGGTGAATGCTTGTTGTGGTATAGTCATCCTCTATAGGTTGCAGCTCCTTTGGGAACTCCCTACGACTATAAAGACTTCCTTAGAGAGTTGGGAAGCACAGGTAGGAGATTGAAACCATCTTTGGTTGAAATCGGATTAACCTGTAACCTTGGTAACCTGATCAC
>JAJJMA010262442.1:0-16490 GCA_023529015.1 Papaver nudicaule | reverse complement strand
TTATGATAGAATATTTTCAAAACGGTTTTCTTAATTTCTATCATAATTTCTGCTCATAATTCTTGCACTTAATTGGCATTTATTTCTCCTCTGGTTTCCACTATAAAATGAAGATGAAAATTTCATTCCAGTTATCCCAGAAGCGGCTACTATCCCGTCTTCTTTTCCCCTCTTCTTGCTTTGTTTTGCGCATTGCTTGTTTACTTCCCTTCCTAGCCAGTTGCTAAGTTCGTAGAGTGGGCAGTGGTTGTTGTGCTGACAATCGTTGTATCGGGCAGTTCTATCCTGGACAAATCTCCGTTGTTGGGGTATAGCATCACTCATTCTATAGTGTACCCGCGGACTAATTTGTTAAGGGCAGCTAGTCGAACTAGTGGCTCTGTCCTCGTAGAAATCCTAAGAACTGTTTGAGACATTTACATTTCTTTATATATTTCAATTGATACATCTAACATTTGCAGTTTCATTGTTGCAAGATCCCAACAATCTTAACAAATTAGTTTATACTTGTCTTGTAACAATGAAGAAGGGAGAGTGTCTAATTTAATCTTTATAGAAATGTATGTATGAAAAAGAAGGAGATGAAATCAGGGTAACTTGGATACAATTACAAGAGGAAGAAGAATGGTCTGATAGCAACAAGGGTTCGGGAAGATCTAATTGGCTGAACCTGTGAATGAGCCAAGCAGTAAAAATTCCTAGAAAGAAAATTGCTGGAATAGGTGGGCCAACAAAGAAATTGCATGTGCCACTATTAGTGGACGAAAATTCGATGAATAGCAAGCTGGGACGCGTCGGAATCAGGAATTTTGGGAAAGAAATCTTGTAATTTCGATTTCTTTACATGTTTGGACTTTGATTACTGCTCTTGCCAGCGATACATGTTTAATGAGTATTTTACTTTCTTCGGTTACGGAAATTGTAAATAAATGTGAAGGAGGACGGACGGTACTGAATTAACTATGCCAAGGATGGTGTTGTCAACTTACTGGCCGTCATTAGTGGAAGAATAACGGGCATGCAAGTGAGGACCTTCTAACAATCCTTAAGTGCTACAAGCAAGAGCAGAAAAGTGGATTGGGCTGTCGGTATTTGACGTGGACTTGGGCCTAAAATCGTTGTTCTTCACTAGCCCATGTGGATACGGTCTGAAGTACAACCTGACACTGGTATAGTGTATTGACCGGCGAGTACTACCAACTCTGGCGGATTCACCCGTCTTGCACAGTGTATTCAGGGAAGATTAAAAACTGCAAATTTTTCTTGAGTTATTTCTTTAATATTTATACATGTGTTTGAGACCATATTACCTTGAATTGAAATATTAATTTGGTTTTCTTTTGGTGACTGTAATTATACTGGGCGGAACTAAATTATATAAGCTCTTGGTGGTAATAAAGTAATATGGGATGTTGTTGATTGCGCATTGTGGGTGTGCGGCAAAGGCTAGAGACGACAACAGTGTAATACAAGCACTTCCAACACTCAGAAGGTGAGACTTGCAAATGTGGGGGTAAAAATGGTCTTCCTAAAAGGTATTTTTCGGGAACCTTAATTTTGCATTATTATATTAAAGTAATTGTTATGTGTTTGGAAATGTTAGCTACATAGCAAAACACGTAGATAACGTATGGACCTTAAGAATAAGAATAATGCTAAGTTGTTTTAGAAGAACATATACAAACTTTATGGCACGATGTCTGGAACAATTTGGTAATCAATGTGAGAGACTCGTTGGTAGATCCGGAGCTACCAAGCGTATTTGTGAAAAACATTTAATATGTTTACCTTCTACCAGAGGGTAGGGGATGACGAGAAACTCTTTATGAGTAACTCATGAGCAACAGAGGTTGCAGGAAAATTGAGTTGAAGCTCACTCACATTGAACGGAGTCCATTATATTTCAGGCATCTGCAAGATTCTCGTATATTGTTCTGTTTTAGAAAATAAGGGTTTTTAAAAATTAATAGAATCTGGAAAAGTTGTACAAACTCAGGGCAAAGATTAAGTGGTTAAGGGTTATTCGACAGAGAGTCTAGAGTCTATATAAACTTAACATAATCTTTGTTGACGTATATGATTCTTCTGCTTATATGTGTGTGTCATTGAATGTTAGGCATGTAGACTTGGTCATGTAAACTTTAATTCAATGCACTAATTGGCTAGCGTAGGCTGCATACTCAAATTCACTACAGATAGAAAATATAAATGTGAAATTTGTGTAGAACATAAGCGTGATAAGAATCATTACCTAATAATGTCGAGAAAAATTCTAAACCCTTAAAATTATTTCATTCAGACCTAGTTGACGTGAAGTCAGTTAAAACCAGAGGTGGTATAAAATTGTTTGTACTAGATACTGTCAGGTATGTTTGCTTAGAGGTAAGGATGACGCCTTAGAAGCCTTTAAGATGTACAAACGTGAATTTGAAAACCAAATGTGTATTACCACTAAAACCATTAGGTCTGATAGAGGCGACAAGTATGAAATTCCTTTAGGAGAATTTTACTTATGAACATAGCAAAATACATAAGACGACGGCTGCTTATTTACCCCAGTCCAATGGTGTAGTTGAACATAAGAACCGTAACCCTTAAGGAGATGACGAATGCTATGTTGATTAATTCAGGATTACCTGCGAACTTGTGGGGGGAAACCATTCTCTCAGCTTGCAACATCCTGAATATAGTGTACCCTTTAAAGGATCAGATAAATCTCCATATATGAGATATGGAATGACAGGCAGTCATTTTATGCTTAGTTCAAAATGTGGGGGTTTGGGGAAAAGAGTCTATCCCTTCTCCTAAGAAAACTAAGATAGGACCCAAATAGGGTATCCAGTGCATACTAGTGCAAATAAATTTATGGCTGTGAGTTCTGATGTGTTTGACACAGTTTGAATTTTATTATGGAGTCTAGGGATGATGAGTTCTTTGAATATATTTTCCATGAAAAAACCTGACACTCGAAAGAGATGTTTAGATGATACCCTAGATGTGTCTTCAACCACTCAGTCGTTACCTTTAGAGGAAGACGAAGCATATGTAGAACCTATGAAATGTAGGTTTGTAGCTAAAGGCTAAAAACAGAGAGTAGATGTAAATTTTTGTGACTCATACTCACCAATGACTAGAAATACTTAATTCCTTTTAGGAAGTTAATTGATGCAGATGTTGTTGACAACTTAGGGTTGCATCATATGGATGGAAAAACAACATTTCTAAATGGTGAATTAGATAAAGAAATTTACATGAATCAACCTGAGGACTATGTAGTGAAAGGTTATGACAATATGTGTAAACTGATTAGATATTTTGTGTGGTTTAAACAAGCACTTAAATATAATAGCATGAAAAACTTGGTCATGTGATGATATCTAGTGGATTTTGAATTATTAAGTTTGACAAGTGCGTTTACAACAGACTTGTCTAGGAAACCTGTGTAATTGTATCCTTGTGTGTGTATGATATGCTTGATACAAACATAGATGAGATTAACTCCACTAAGAAACTGTTGAATGAGATCTATGACATAAAAGACTTAGGCACCACTAATACAATATTAGGGTTGGAGATTAGAAAAAGTTCTAATGGCTATAGTCTGAGTCAATCCCATTAAGTTAAGACTGTGCTTAAGAAAATATAATCAGTTTAACTATAAACTTGCTTGTACTCTGTATGATTCTACTTATAGACTTAAGAAGAATAGAGGTGAAGGAGTAAACCAACTTGAATACTCAAGAGTCATAGGATGTTTGATGTGTTTGTTGACTGTACGAGGCCAGACATTTCCTATGTTATGAGTAGGTTAAGCAGGTATAAATGTAATCCAGGGAAGATGCATTGGGATGCACTTATTAGAGTGTTACAATACTTAGAGTACACTATGACCTTTAGTTTATACTATGAAGGGTACTTAGCAGTCCTTGAGGGACTTTTGTAATGCAAACTAGATAGCAGACTCAGAGGAGTCTACGTCTACGAGTGAATATAATTCACTCTAGCAGGAGCATCTGTTTCTTGGAAAAAAAAACTTGAGAACAGATTTGTATAACTCGTTCCATTATGGATTCAGAGTTTATTGTGATTAGATAAAGCAAGAGAGGAAGCCGATTGGCTAAGATGCTTTTTAGAAGACATTTCCTCTTTGGCATAGGCCTGTGCCAGCTATATCTATACACTGTTATTATCGAGTTGCGATTGCTAGAAATAAGAACAGTATGAATAATGGAAAGTCTAGACATATATGCCGTAGGCATAATACGTTAAAGCAACTAATCTCGACCGGCGTTATTACCGTGGACTATGTAAAGTCAGAGGTGAATATCGCGGATCCTTTGACGAAAGGATTGGGCAAAGAGAAAGTTAGAAGTGCATCGAGGGGGATGGGACTTAAGCTCAACTAATTAAAAGTCATTATGGGGGACACTCAACCTTACGACTGGAGATCCCACGGATAAGGTTTCGAATGAGACAACTAACCTGTAATGATGAAAAGCTAGGCACTATCAGAGAATTATAATCTTGAATTATATTCTCAGTCCCTCCCTATGGTGCTTATTTGATAGTGTATGACTGTGAGTAAAGGGTGACTTTTTAATAAGTCTTAATGAGTTCCATAGTTTCAATTTAAGATTGAAGTGGGGTGTGGCTAGCAGTAGCACTCTTAATGGAAGCTCACCTATCTGAATGTGGAAGTGGGCCGCTTCCTATGAGAATATGAGCTGATTCTCTAGAGCATTCTGAGAAACGGGATACGTCCAGGGCCAAAATGGACACAACGGCATCGAACTTAGCAACACCAGGAAGATACCATGTGTGGTGGTTATCGCAAGTTACACTAAACGCTAGCAGTTCAAGACATCGCGTTCACTGTACTTAGCAAGTAGCTTCGGTAACTTCTCACTAAGTAAAGGTTCAAGACCTCATGGACACCTTTGCCTATAATGGTATTTTCCGCATTCTGATTTTATACGTGATTTCATTCATGTGGGGGATTGTTGGAGAAAATGAGTTTTAATTATATGTTTTTCGGTCTTGGTTGGATTTGATCTTGGGACTTACGGGTCACCAAGGAGCTTGCTCATTTTCTTGAGTGAATGAAATAACCTTTATTGAACATGGGGCAGACTTGCCTTGGACTTGTGCACATGTGGAATTATCCAACAAAAAACCATTTCTTTCTCAAAAATTGTCTTGCTGATTTTCTTAAGGAAAATAAATTTATTTAATTCTTGTTTTAATATGGGGGCAGTTAACTTGGTGAGAATATCTTTTATTACTAAAAATAAATTTTTTAACTTATGTCAACATTATGATAGAATATTTTCAAAACGGTTTTCTTAATTTCTATCATAATTTCTGCTCATAATTCTTGCACTTAATTGGCATTTATTTCTCCTCTGGTTTCCACTATAAAATGAAGATGAAAATTTCATTTCCAGTTATCCCAGAAGCGGCTACTATCACGTCTTCTTTTCCCCTCTTCTTGCTTTGTTTTGCGCATTGCTTGTTTACTTCCCTTCCTAGCCAGTTGCTAAGTTCGTAGAGTGGGCAGTGGTTGTTGTGCTGACAATCGTTGTATCGGGCAGTTCTATCCTGGACAAATCTCCGTTGTTGGGGTATAGCATCACTCATTCTTGAGTGTACCCGCGGACTAATTTGTTAAGGGCAGCTAGTCGAACTAGTGGCTCTGTCCTCGTAGAAATCCTAAGAACTGTTTGAGACATTTACATCTCTTTATATATTTCAATTGATACATCTAACATTTGCAGTTTCATTGTTGCAAGATCCCAACATACTCCACTCTTATCTATGATGTTCAAGTGAAATAAAAATCAAATTTGCTAGAACTTCGTTCCTATCGTTGGTGTATGTAAAAGGAACTCAGGTCGAGTTTACGTACCCAAAATAGACCCGGAATTGTTGGTGTATGGTATATACCCCCACTGGGACATAAATAAGATCGCTCAAGGCTCAATTTTCCTTGTCTTGTCAATTATTAGTTTTGTAAGTTTTAACTCCACCTGTTTTGTACAACGACTCTGTCTACTTTTGGCTTATGCTCCAGTGTTCTAACACTCTTGCTTGTTATCATTCACTCACAATTTCTTTCTTCTCTTATCAGGCTTGACTTCCATCTGGTCCAATTCTTCTTTTGCTGCCTGCCTTCAGTGGGTAAGAGAACTTGATATCTAACTTGCACAATATTTAAATGCTTCAAGTTGTTTGGGGTTTTGAAGTCTGATCTCTGAAGTACTTGGTGACAGCTGTGTATTTGGTAGCGCAGTATGCTCGTCATGAAATAAGAAGGATGGAGGCGGTAATGATACTCTCTTTCTTTTTGCTAACTTTAGACCAGTTGCTCATCTTTTATCTTTTATTATGGACTGGGTCTATAAGCTAGAGTTAAACAAAGTTCCATTAGGATACATGAAACTTCTTCACCAACACCATCTTTTTCCACGTGTTCATGAAATCTTTTTTTCTCTAAATTAAATAGGAACTGATGTTGCTTTTTTTTCCTCTCAGGTGTCACTCAGGAAGCCGAGGTGACAAAGAAAAAAGATGAGGGAGAAGAGAAAGTTAAAGGGTTGGAAGCAAATGCCTCAGAAGAAATTGAAGAGGCAGAGTCTGGTGGCGAGCTACTCCTAGTAAAAGGCAGACTAGATGCGTTAGAGGAGGCATCGGAAGAGATTGCCGTAGAAACTAAAAACTGTCTTCGCGCTCATCCGAAGAAAGTAGCAAAAGTGAGAAGGTTGAAGTGATCAAATCAATTTCGGAGAATAAATTGAAAGACGCAAATGCAGAAGACAATTCTGAGCAACAATCCAAGATACCATTTAGCCATGAACGCGTCTGCTGATTCCAGATCCAAGACAGGTGGGGAAGCTGCAGAAAAGAGTACTCATCCCAAGAAATAGTTAAAAGAACAAGATAGTTACAGCTAAATCCTTTTTGCCTTCGGAATTTAGTACTTAGAACCCTTTTTCCAGACAGGTGGTAGACTTACTGTCGCTTGGAACACTCCAAATTCTGCCCAGATGTCTATGGATCTACTAGCCCCAACTAATCAACACACAACCTCCTCCTTTAAGAATGCTTCTTGAGTTAAACATGGCCTGCCAAGTACTTGTCTTTTTTACTTTGCAGATATTTTTGCTTGGAATCTCCAGTTCTAGGGATTAGTGGGGTCTCAAATCTTATCATTCAACTCATTCTCAAATATTCCTTGCATATTTTCTTCATCTACGTTTGCCCAAAATCTTGAATTTGACCCAAGCTTGAGTCTTCTGTTTTTGTTTGGTTATACATCCAAATAGTTGGGGAGTGTTTTGGTCTACGTTTGCCCAAAATCTTGAATTTGACCCAAGCTCTATTCTTACATCCAAAATAGTTGGGGATTGTTTTGGTAGGAATGCAGAATTGAGGTTAACAACTATCATGCGTCCCTTATCTTGTTGAGGTGTTCTAAATCCCCTCTCAGGACCACTACCTTTTTTTGGAGTGACAGAGAATTACTTTGGCAATGTTAGCTATAGCTTTTATTTAGAGTTGATCTAGTGAGTGGAAATGTGTTTATGAATGCTAGCTAACCTAAAGATTGTTCAATGGAGTCAAAGATAGACCATCATGACAACGACATGTGTTTATGATGCAGGAGCATTATGTGCCTTGTTTAGGGTGTCCTATATTAGGACAGTCATTGCTAGTTTCTTTATTTAGGAGGGGCGTTTTATGTCCTTAATATGTTTTCTTTTCTTAGAAGTTTTCTTTCTATATAAATAGGTTATTAGGATTTCTTTTAGAGGTAGACTTTTATTATGATATTTTCTTATTACGTATAATCTATGGATTATTCAAGGGTTGGGTTTTAACCTAAACTCGTTTATCTTAGCGTTCTACTTTTCAATTCTTGGGTTTTATTAGTTTACTCCTGTTTGATTACGTTAACCTACAGTTCTACTTCCTAGTACTGCATTAGTTTATTATGGTAGGCATGGGCACTTGTCAAGGACACCAATCGACTTAGATGACTTTAAATTTCCTCCATGATTGATTATCTTGGGGTGCAACTGCCAAAGCTGTGGTGGAGAAACTCAAACTAAATCGGTACTTGAAGCTGAGCATCATCAATAGTACAACAGCTGCCTTCAAACCAGAAAATGATGATGAATGGTGTAAGACTTGGCCTGCATCAAAGTGGATGGTGAAGGACACCTCAATCAAGGTTGACAGATGGGGTAAAATTGATGAATGCATCTCTCCATTGATATTCAATTCTGTCTACTCTTGGGTCAAAATCAAAGGACTACCTATTCATTTATGGAACAGAGAGAACTTCATCAAAATCGGTTCTAAAATGGGTGGTCTTAGTGAAATTGAAAATCAGACATCCTTCAAAAATCCAGAAGTGTGTAGAATTGCTGTTAAAGCTTGTGCAAAGAACATTCCTCTGGCCATTGATGTGCAAATTGAAGGTAAATCTCTAATACTGGCTATTGAATGGGATTTTTCTTTCAACCAGAAAAGACCTCCTTCCGGCAAGGAATATTCTCTGACTTTGGATAGGCTGGGACCACTCCAAACGGTACAGGATAAGACTTGTCAGACTTTTCGAAATTCAAATTTGAATTCTGATAAGACTGAGTCAGCAGCTGGAAAATAAATCCTATCTACTAAAAAGTGGGTGGAAAAAACATTTGGACTCGGGTCGAGAATAGAAAACACCAAGGAGCAAAGACGGATCCAGGTGCTACAACCCCATTGGAGACCACTAATGATCTTCCAAGGTTTGCGACACTGCGCTGAATGATGAACTGATCATCCCTGCTCCATTAGCGATGGTGGTGTTTCATGACATTAATCTAAACGAGGATCCAAATGAGTATGATAGGACTGTCATCTCTGAGGTAAATGAAGTTAATTTGAATAAAGAAATACAGCATATACAATCAATCTCCAACACAGTGGAACTGCTCATGGATGCCAGCAAGAACATGGGAGCAAAGGGAAAAGGTAATGAGCAACAAATGCAATATATCTTCGCCAAGATCATTGAAAGACATGAAGCCAGCTTAAAGAATAACAATAAAAAACCAGTTGTAAGTGCATCTTTAGCTACTAGTCAGGGGGATAACGCAGTGATTAATGTATCCTAAAATCATCACATAGAATGCTAGGGGATTGAATGCAATAGATAAAATGGACAATCTGAAGGAACTAATTCAGAAGCACAAGCCTTCCGTGGTTGCAATTCAAGAAACGAAAATGATGAAAATTACTAACCATTTGGTCAATTATTTGTGGGGAAATGACGGCAACAAATGGGGCTATATCCCTTCACAAGGACTGGCAAGAGGTATGCTCACCATTTGGGACTCAGAAACCTTGACCTGCACAGAAGAGGAATACTCAGCTAATATTCTCAGTCACAGGTTTACTAATAAGCAAGATGGCACTGAATGGTCTTTCACAAATGTATATTCTCCCTGCAATGACGATGAAAGGAAGGATTTCTGGTTTGAACTAAGCAACTTGGCAGGCTGGGCATCTCCAGCATGGTGCATAGTGGGAGATTTCAATGCAGTTAGGTGGAATTGGGAAAGAAATGAAGATGGAGGTTCTCTGCTAGGGAAAAAGCTCTTCAATAAGTTTGTAGCAGACTATGAAATTATGGACCTTCCGGTGAGTGGAGGGATTTATACCTGGTCTAATATGCAGGAGGATCCAATTCTTTGTAGATTGGATAGAGTACTCATTACTTCTACTTTTGATACCTTGTACCCTCATTCAACCCAAATTCTACTCTCAAGGAATTCTTCTGATCACTCACCCATTCTTTTCACTACAATCAACAATATTTCAGCAAAACCACCATTCAGGGTTGAAACCTTCTGGCTCTATAATAAGACATTCCTACCAAACCTAGAAATATGGTGGAAAGCAATGGAATTTGAAGGCAAACCAAGCTTTATATTTGTGAGGAAACTTCAGAATCTGAAGTACTTCCTAATCAGATGGTGCAAAGAACAGTATGGTCAAACAACAATTCAAAAAGCCATACTCAGTTCCAAGATTGATGAACTCAACAGAAAAGAGGAATCCATCAATCTATCAAATGCTGAATTTATAGAAAGAGTTGAGGCAAGGATGAAGCTCAAACAAATAAGGCTAGATGCACACATGAAATGGGCAGCTAGAGCTAAAGCCAAACATCTTAAAGAAGGGCAGAGTAATACAAGATATCTACATCAACTTGCTAATGGGAGAAGAAGAAGGAACCATATTCACAAACTAGTGATAAATAATGAAGACAATTTCTGTCAACAGGATATTAAGCAGGAATTCACAAATTATTTCTCTAACATATTCACTGAAGAACATCCATGGAGACCTCAACTAGATGAACACCTCTTCACAAAAATTTCAACTCAGGACAAAGAATGGGTGGAAAGGCGAATTGAAGAGAGTGGAGTGTGGGAAATCATCAAAACTTGTGGAAACAACAAGTCTCCAGGACCTGATGGATTTCCTATGGAATTCTTTAAGGTTGCTTGGCACATTCTAAAAGAAGACTTTATGAAAGTTGTACAAGAATTCTACTATGAAGAACAACTGGATTGGAGGACAAACTGTTCCTTCATTTGCCTAATTCCCCAAGAAAGAAGAAGCTAGCAATCCAACTCATTTCAGACCAATAAGTCTTGTAGGCAGTATATACAAGATAATCTCCAAGATCATGGCTGCAAGATTTAAGGTGGTGATCCCAAAGTTGATCTCTGAACACCAAGGTGCCTTCATCAAAGGGAAGCAAATTCAAGATGGCATACTAATTGCTGGTGAACTATTAGATCACAGGCTTAACTCTAAAATTCCTGGAGTTCTTGTCAAACTTGACATTGAGAAGGCTTTTGACAGTGTAAGCTGGCACTGTGTTGACAATCTTCTCAAGTATGCTGGTTTTGGTGGCAAATGGAGGAATTGGGTACAATGGTGCTTAAACTCTGCCCAATCCTCCATTCTAATTAATGGCTCCTCTACAGAAAAGTTCCAACACCACAGAGGACTTAGACAAGGTGACTCCCTGTCACCTTTTCTATTCATTCTAGTGGCTGAGGTTCTCACAAAACTATTAAACAGAGCTGAAGAACTGCATATGGTGTCTGGATTCAATGTGCATGAACAAATCTCTGTGTCACACCTGCAATTTGCAGATGACACACTAATTTTCCTAGATGCTAAAGAAGAAGAAGTGGAGAGTCTACTGATTATCTTACAAATCTATGAAGCAATCACTGGTCTGAAAGTTAACCTTGAGAAGAGTTCTGTCATTAGTTTGGGTGCTGATCACAAGATCCAAGACTTAGCCAGCATACTCCACTGCAAAGTTGAAACTTTACCATTCAAATATCTGGGAATTCCTCTGGGCAGCAGATTTAAGCAGGAATCAGTTTGGGAACTAATTATAGAGAAACTCAACAAAAAGCTAGCTAAATGGAAGTTAAGATACTTGACTAGAGCACAGAAAATAGTCCTAATTAACAGCTCTCTAGCAAGCCTCTCAACATACTTTATGTCACTCATGGAAATGCCTATTGAAGTTGAAAAGAAGTTGAGAAAAATTATGAGGGAATTCTTATGGGGGACTACTAATGAAAGGAGAAGGATTTGTTGGCTGGCTTGGGATAAACTAATAAAAACAAGAAAACAAGGTGGTCTGGCTGTGAGATGTGTAACATTAGCTAATAGATCCCTACTCTCTAAATGGCATTGGAGATTCTCAAAAGAAAAAACTGTTTTATGGAGAAGGATAGTCCAGCTAAAGACAATCTCTGCAGCTGAAGATCTTTGGACTAAGGAGTACTCTCTTCCATATGGTAGAGGGTTCTGGAAGGCCATCCAAAAGGAAAAGATACTGTTGCAGGTTAACTCAAAGGCTACCATTGCAAATGGCAGAAATCTGAGATTTTGGAAGGATTCTTGGTGGGGATCTACTCCTTTCTGCAATACTCACAAAAAAGCCTACAAGCTGGCAGTGAACAAAGAGGCTCAAGTTTCTGACCTTATCTCAATAGATAGATGGCAAATCCAGTTGAAGAATAATCCTGATGCTGAGGCCATTACAGAGTTCAACAATATTCTTCACCTTATTGGAGACCCTCCTGATCTATCAGATGAAGAAGATACTCTGGAATTCATTGGAGGAAACAATTACAGTGCAAAGGCTGGCTACCATTGGATCCTACAACATCAGCAAAGAAGAGTAAACTCAGACTTCAAGCATATCTGGAAGAACAATATCCCCTTCAAGGCACAATTGTTTGCTTGGTTAGTGGTGCAGAATGCTATTCCAACTGTCAACAATCTCAACAGAAGAATATGCAATATTGAGGAAACGGATTGCTCTATGTGTCAGTCTGGTACACAAGAGGATGTCAATCATCTCTTTCTGCACTGTGCATATGCGAATTCCATCTGGATATACTTCACTAATAGGATGGACATAATTTGGAGCAATAAAGATTCTATTCAGAATCAGCTTGCTTTATGGCCGGAGCATCAGGGAAGATCTCTTAACAGAAAAGTATGGTCCCTACTTCCTTTTGCAATCCTTTGGGCAGTTTGGAATGAACAAAATCAGAGAGTTATGGCAAAGAGAAGAGGGAGAGAATCTGAGACCCTAAGCAATGAAATCAAAAGGCTGATTTTCAATTGGGGATCAACAAAGAGATGGTTTCAGAATATTAGATTTGGAGACATGATACATAACTGGGAAGCAATCTTTTTAAGAAATCCTAACTGATTGTAACTAATTTTTTGGGCTTGTACCTTTTGGGTCAAGTTGTTTCCTCTTTGCCCTTTGGGCCTTCAATAAACTATAACCTTTTTCAGTTAAATTTTTTTTTTTTTTTTTTTTCGTGATGTAATGGTGGAACTAAAAGCAGCACATTCAAAAAGAACCGCATGATGAAGGGTCTGTCTAATTAGGGGGGAGTGAGTAGGTTTGATAGGTTCCTGCAACTTCTTGTGAGGTGGTTACTGTTTAGTCTTGCTCGATGCGGGCAGGGCCATATTTGGTAGCAACCAACATTACGGTTCTGAGGTCAATTGTTTCGACTCACTGCTCTTGGGCAATGTCAATGTGCACCTGCAGATACTACCCTTACCAAAGTGGTGTCATTTGGCAGTGTCGTTCCACAAGTACGTAACTCTTCTTCCAGAACAATCCCAAAGCATCACGTCCATGGTACCGGTCATGACATTCCATAATAACAACTAGAGCTGGCTGTATCAACTATCAAGAACCAAATTTTCTTAATGGTTTGTTAGTTAGGTATCAATGGTTAACAACATTACCTTTTTTTTAGAGAGACTCCTCGCATGAACATTCAAAACTAGAAAAACAATAGCAAAGGATAAAGTAGCATGTGATGAGGTGTATGTACATGGAACGTTGTTTTTTGGTAGAAAAATAAAGTGGATCGGTAGTTGCTGTTCCGGTAGGGTACTCACCCAGACTCTAATCTTGAGCATATATACACCAATGACACCATCCTCTCTATAGCATCAAATTTCACGGGACTACTAGAGTAGAGACTCCTATTTGGATGTTGTTTCTATGTCCTATCGATTTTTGTTGGTGGTGGTGTTGCATTCAGTAATGTGATGGGAGTGAGATATTATGGTTACTATAAAAGAACAACAACTAAGAGCAAGCGCTATGGTATTCTAAAAGTACAAAAATGTCTTGACTTTAGTCAAGTTCCCTTTCCTACATCTTTTTCAGATGGTTTTTCTCTAATCCTTCTGGGTGTTTTTCTTCACTTTAGTGAGTTTTCCTTTTCCTTTCTCTGTTTTTGTTCGGTTTTTTAGTTCTTCTGCTCTCTGTTTTCTCTGTGATGGCGTTTACTTCAAATCCCACAAAGGATTTTGATGAAATAATTAAAAAAATGAATAATCTTATGGAAAATCCAAAAATATTTATTATTGAAGATGATAATGGTAGTTCTACAAAAGTTAATAAGGTTGTTGTATTTCGGTTTAATTCTGGTAAACAATATAGTCTAAGTATTCTGAATGAAATTCTCTCCAAAGCTCAGAATCCTTCGTACCCTATCAACATTACAGATCTTGGAGATGGCTATTACAATGCTAAGTTTCATTTTCTCTGCGATCTTTAAGCTACTTTACAAGGTACACCATGGTCAGTTAAAGAAGATCTGATGTTAATTGAAAGATGTAGAGAAGATTTTCTTCTGGAAGATTATGATTTCATATTTGTGAAGTTCTGGATTCACGTATATGATTTACCTATGAGTATTATGACTCCCAATAAAGTCTTCAACATGATGAAGAACATTGGTACCCCAGATCCAATTGAAGATGAAGTTGCTGCTAAATGGGGAAAATATGCCAGGGTCCGTGTAAAACTAGATATTACTAAACCTCTTCCAAAAGATTTGTCTATCATTCTTAAATCCAAGAAGGAGATCAAAGCTACCTTCAGATATGAAAAACTCCCCAGATTCTGTTTATTCTGCGGTTATTTTGGTCACTTGATGAAATAATATCCTAGTCTATCTAACGCTTTGGAATCAGTTACCAAGTTAAATGCTGAAGATTTTGCTAACAAGATGAATGATAATTCCTTAGCTCATTATCCTGAAGAAATCAAGGCTTTTTCAAATCGGCATATCCAGGTACGATCAAATCTCAACAGTATATGAACCCTCTGAAGAAGATGAATGTTATTGATCAGGAGCCGTTGATTGAGGAACTAGATAGGGGTGGGATGAATAACACGTGTGGGATTCAAATCAGGATGGCGGATCTTAGAATAGATTCTGGAAATATACGCAATAAAGAGAAGACCGTTTAGAACGAGGTTAGTACGTGTCCTTCCTCTACTGATGTACACTCGTCTCGGTGTCAGCAAAACAAAATTCTATTAAAAGAAGTGGTAGTGGGAAATGATGAGGCTACGGATCCAATGAAGATTTCAGTGGGAAACATAAATAATAAATTCGTCAGCAGCCAGGAGAATATATAGATGTCAGGAGAAATCAACTTTGGTAAAATCAAAACGGCTCAGGCTAACGATACTACCAAGATGTCGGCTGGTAAGAACATTCCGTTATCTCTCCTACGAATAATAATAAGCCAGGTACCATTGGGTCAAGTAACCCAATTACGTCAACAGCCAAGCCCACTAATCATAATATTACTATTTCAACCCAACTCAATACTAGTCATAATAATAATAACACCCAGTCTATTCTTAGTCAAAACGAGTGATGAGGTGTCAAACGCAACAAAAAGAATAAGATTTTCCCAACTAAAATTAATAAATAATATAGTGGTAGTAGGATCGTTCAACGGGGAGTTGTGTAATCAATTTGTTATTCGGATTAGGAAAAAAAAAAAATAGACGAAGAAAAAGATTGACCAAGAAATTCTTCGTCGTTACCAAACATTGACTCCATCAATACACTTGTTTATCTCTTGTTAGAACCAATTCATCACCAACCGTAGAATAACAATAAGCTCTGTTATCCCCAAAATTCCTTGTGTCACTGAAAACGGAAGCGCACGACTACCGGATTCTATCCATCTGAGCCACCATGAATAAGTTCTCACGATGTAACTCAATTGAATGCTTTGCACTTTGTGAATTAGATTGATCCTAGCCACATGCTCACAAGTTCGCCATGTTAACCTAGGGTTGTAATCTACGCATCAAAATCCACAAAGTTTCTTTGCAACATTGATGCTCCGCTACTTGTGATTAGATCTCCCTAACAATTACGATTAGGTCTCTCAATCTAGCTTTAGTATTGTAGATAAGTCATGCAATTGACCACTTGAACAACTTGAAAACAATCCATGGTCATAATAACGGTAGAAGACAATCGATAAAATAATTAAAACTTGAAACATACTTGCATAAATATTGAGCTTCACAATTGGAACTTCAAAATCATCCTTAATCACAAAGAATTACGCGAAGATGGAAAATAATAAAGTTCCCCCCCCCAAAGGGCCCCAAAGGGGGAGAGGGAGTGTAAAGATATTTGTCTACAAGAGGTGTGTGTAAAAAGATATGTAAAATTGTCTCTAACCTCCCCTATATATAGGCTTCAAGTGAATTCGGTTTCCAAAACTCAATCAAATTCCAAAAATAAGGAAATTCGTGTCGGGTTGCCCCTTAAGGTAATAAACAGGACACTCTGTAATAGTTCCCGTTTCTAGCCTATTTTCTGCATTTTCTTCTTTAGTCGGCCGTTTTGCTCATAATTCTTCGTCCGACATCGGATTGACTTGATTCTTTCTCCGTTAACTTCGTATTTCAATTCTCTTCAAGATAGAGCCAAGAAAATCCGCATTTGAATGAGTAGAACTCCGTCTTTGGCCTTCCTTCTCTTTTTGCCTTTTCTGGCTCATTGGATGATTCTTCTTCATTTCGTGAATTAGCTCCAAAACTCAATAAA
>JAJJMA010262427.1:0-10885 GCA_023529015.1 Papaver nudicaule | reverse complement strand
AAAAGCAGCGAGGCGAAAAGTGTGATATTTGGTCACGGTAATTTCCGTGGCTATTTGGTCTAATCCCCGTGACAACACCTTAATTGGTCACGAATATTCAGTAAACACCGTGACCAATGTGCTCATTAGTCACGGATTTGAATATGACACCGTGACCAATTTTTATACTGACCATGAATCCTATATGCTCACCTTATCCAAACCATCAGACACACCTTATCCAAACCATCAGACAGTAAGCATAAGAAATAAGTGAAACAGTCGGAAACAATCTTAATGAAATTATCAAACATTGCATTAATATTGTGAAAAATCAATGTAGTTAACATCAATATATAATCTTGATACATGCACCAGTTAGAGTAAAACAAGGAATTTCAAAATAATCAGTTTATCAAAATATGTGTTGGCATTTGAAGAAAGAGTAAGAAGCGCAGCCCCCAAAAAAGTCGCAGGACACTTGAGCTTCTATTGCTACTCCGGGTCTTGTTTACTGTCTATTAAAGATGCATGTGCAGACTCAAAATCTCCCCCAAACAATGGTTCTAGGATTTCACTTGGCTGCAAAAGAAAGTGCCGAATAAAACAAAATGTGAAAGTCAAGTTACAGTGTAAATATTGCACACGTGCGTAGTAATTCATCGAACTATGATTGCACTTTTGAATCAGAGAGTATGCTAATTTCCAAGTCATTGCTAGCAATCCGAACTTGTCACTAAACATCATTTAAGAATGTGGGGATGCAATAATGAGTTTCAGATGGTACTTTCAGCAAGAATGCAATAAAATTTGAAACCTCGTGCTCATTCCAAAAGTAACATAATTCACAATTCCCAACATCGTTACAAACAATGCAATAACATTTGATCAAAATAAAGAATAAAAAAGCAGACCTCTGTACAAAACAGTACACTCGGTAAGTGAAGATCTTTCAGGTTTTACTGAAGTTCTGGTTCTCGCAGAGGTTCAGATTGGAAAGATCAATTGTACTCTGCCAACGAAATAATGAAAAACTTGACCCTTAAACAAATATGATAAAATCATTACCAAAACACCATTCTACATCTGATGACTGATGCCATATGTAAAATTTTCTTAATGACACTACAACCATAGTTTCCAATTAATATTGTAATCTCTAATGAAGGTATCACTAGTATAATGAGCCACTACCCTTGCAAGTAGTGTTTCTCTTTTTGCCAGGAGGGGGATCATAAAACAAGACACGATCAATCCAAAAACAAAATAAAACAAAAGTGAAACATGACTGAAGAAGGGATTCTTACATAAGCGTTATTCAAATTACAGATAACTAATCTACAAAGGCCAAGGTTCACACTGATTTATCATGCAGAACGAAAACAGGAAGACAAAAAAAGAGCACTAAACCTAGGGCATTGATAGAGGAACATGAACCAAGTAGCACAACTGCTCAAGTAGTCAACTTCCAGTTAGTTGTTATGGGTAACAAGTGAGAAAGCTTTTTAATTTAGCAGCAATAACAAATGTTCTTAGATTGAATTAACTAGACACTTCTTTAAACAAATCTATCTAATCACATAAAAAAAAACAGATCAGGGGTCCTGCAACTTCAACCAAAAACACTGAAAAGAAGTTAAGTAGCCAAATAGCTTTCGTACCTGAATCAATTGGAAGTAATATAGACCAGTTGGCAGTAATTGCATTCAAGACCAAGTGAGTAAATCGAAGAAGACAGAATTCAAAGCTTTGAGGTATGCATTCGCGCGCCTTTACATGTTTCCAAAGACCTGGCACTAATAATAAAAACAAGTTAATCATTTTACCTTCTTGAGTCAATATGGGAAATAGAAGCATACAATAATTTCAAAAAAAAAATAAACACACAAAAAAAGAACACACTGCACTCATCGTTGGTTTTTTAACGGAGTAATTAATCTCCTATTTTCTCTGACCAATGCGGAATCGCAAGCTTGTCAAATACATGAAATCTTATATATAGCTTTAGGTATAAGTGAATTCAAACCACTATGTGGGAAGGAGTATAATCTCCTAGATCTTAAAGAAGTTGTATGATTGTATCCAACTAAAACAAAAATATGCCTCTTTTCTAAGAGCTTGTCTGCGCAAAAAGTTATTAAAAAGAAAAACTTAAACATCCTTAACTAAACCATACACAATCAATATTATGCACTTTACAGTAGTGGAACCAACAAAGAGAACATATTAGCTTTCAAGAATAAACTTTAGTAAGACAAAATTAAATTGAAAACACATAGTCGCAGGTCATCTTAGTGGACGATACCTGGCCTTCTACACATATATTAGAACTGAAGCTTCTTGCACACAAACAGTAACGTGCCTCTCGATTATTGACATCATTGCTCGCAGCAGCTGCCTCCCTTGAAGCATGGGGAATCCCATATGCCGATAGATTTTGAAACAGAAGTATGAGCAAGGATTAAAAAGAAAACCCAATATTTTTACCTGAACGTGTGATGGAAAACCAATAAGATCAATCTAAGCAAGCAAAAAAATACAATTTTGCTATACTTCTTCGCCAACTGCTCTGTTGAGCAAACTACAAAATTACAGAAACTAATGAATTCCATGACAGACTTGGAATGCATCCTTCATGATGAGAATCATAAATTAATGCTTCTCAAGATACAATAGTGGTTATAGCATTACTACATATCTCAAACCATACTAATAAAGCTCAACATAGACTATTCACCAATATCAATTTCATTAGAAACAAAATCCCCGGACATGGCCAACCTCATAGATTTTACATATATACCTTATATGCCTGGGTGTAAATTTTGCACCTTTTGCCCACAAAGGGATGACGTACCATTAGTAATTGCCCTTGATTGAAATTCAAAAATGATCATCGTTGCTTTTGTTTACCTCGCACAAAATAAAATAAATGTCAGCTTTCACAATACAAGATCTTTTATTGCACAAGTGCATATCAATTCATCAAACAATGAATATACATGGTGGCTACAACATTACGACATTTCTCATACCATACTAACAAAGTCCAACACAGAATTTTACCCAATATCCACCAATGCCAGGAAAGAAAAGTACTGGACTTGGTCAACCTCAAAGATTGTACATACACATTGGGGGTAAAGTTTGCAGCTTTTATCCACAAAGAGATGGACATTAATACTTGCCCGTGATTGAAATTTGAAAATGTTTGATTTTGTTTTACACTGCGGAGCTAAGCATCTAGAAAAAACATTTAAAAAAAATCTCACCCCAGGGACCAAAATTTTGATGCTTGCGTGTCTCCAATACATGAAAACTCACACTTGTTTACAACAGGAATGATAGTCTTGTCCAAGCCAATTTGCTATTTCCATTACTGCTGCCATCAGACCTTCCTTTTTACCACACAAAAGATAACCATGTTATGATAATTATATTTTCCGGTTAAAAAAAGAAAAAGAAAGACTACAAACATACAAGGAGGGATCGAACAATTTGATTTATCAACATTTTTTTCTTTCCAACGCTTATAACTCCCATAAGCAGATGATCTGTGAGTGCAATATGAGATATCAACACAAAATAAGATGCCAAAAATGCCAAGGATGAAGCCAACTTACCTTTCACATAAAGAAAAACTGCATGATTCTATCAATGCTATCTTAGGGTACCTAGTTTTAATTAAAACAAAATCAAAACTTGGAAAATATCACTATCATGATTCAAAATAAGAAAACCCCAAAATGTAACTGATTTCACAATTGAGAAAATTATTACATGTAATAACCAAAATCAAGTCCAAAAATTGATACTGACTTCGGATTCGTACCCAAAAAAAAAAAAAAAAACCGCTTTAACTTAATCGAATGTTCATCGTCAAATTGGTTTGCCCTAAATCCATTACAAAACACCCATTTTACCTAACAAAATCAATTTTGACAGAGATAACCTAATCTCACAGCAATTAAACAAAAAAAAAAAAGGAAGAAAAGAAAGGAAAACCAAAATCGCAGCAATTATAAAAAATTGGTGTAGACCCTGAGAACGAAATACTCGAAGAGTTACCTTGAAACATAAAAATAGCAAGATTCGTTGTTTCCCGAAATTATAACCCTAAAATATTACTGAACTGTGTAATAGAGATCTAAAGAAAAATTTTGATATATCACCTGACTTGGAGCTTCCAATTCAAACTCCATGGGAAAGTGAAATTAGATCGAACATGCAATTCAAATGATAAGTTTCTTGTTTGAGTTTGAACGATAAAGACAAGAGAAGAAGGGGAAGTCCAAATGTTCGATGGGAAGGGAGGGATAAAAAGTAAGACGGTATGGGGAGTTGCAGTAGTTCTAGCCCTCGTGGGAGAATATAAGCTGGGTTTATAAACCGTGGAGACACGCGTCCATCATATTCGTGTCCACATGGTCACGATATAATCTTTGTCCGTGACAAACAAGCCTTTGGACACGTTAATAGATAATACCGAGACTAGGCCAACCGTGACCAATACTAGTGTAGTATTTGAAGAAAAAAAATCGGCAGTCCAAAAATCTGGTGAACGCTTGAGTTCCTCGGGAAGCTTTTCATAGTAAAAAGATCTACCATTCGAACGAGCTACCCACTCTCGAATGACTCGGATAGAATTTCCGTCCAGTTGCATCACGCCACAAGGGGGATTGATTCGAGAATAAATTTCGTAAAAAAGAGGATTCTCAGGGTCATACAACGGAATCGGGAGACCGGAACCAAGCTGCTCACCGGAAACAATTAATTTTTTGTCACTGCACTGATGAGAAGAAAGTAATTCAGGAGACAAATTAACCTTGCCCAGACTCCTGCAAGGGAAAAGACTTGCATCAAAATCGTAAGCCTTGGCTCTTTCTTCCCAAGAAGATTCCTGAGGATTAACCATCCTTCGAGAAAATTCACCGCCAGATTGCATATTCACTTCAGGGATTTGAAAAGCGAAAAAGAACTCAGAGAAAGAACAAGCAAAGGAGAATAAGAGAAATTACGGAAGCTTGAAAGAACAGATCCAACAAAGGGAGATCGAAAAACACTAAGGATATCGCAGAAAACTGAAGAAGAAGAAGAAAAAGAAAAAAGGGGTAAACAAAGTTTAAATAAGAGGACACAAGACCGGCGCAGCCGGTAAAAGGTAGAAGGAGTGGGGATCTCAACATCATTAAAAGCCACAGGTGTCGGCCAAAGAAGTTAAAATGCCTGACACGTGTCGAAGAGAAGAAAAATCCTGAATAGTTTCCTTCTCCGAACCTCCACAATCTTCGGACAAGGAAAGAGGCAAACTATAGGGGGTAAAACCCCTCGGAACACGTGTCTCGCATCCGGGAAGTCTAATCACTCCGAAAGGATCGGCAGCGAGATCTCGGACCAGACTAAAGAGGGAGGAGGTCGCAGATGAGCGAAATGAAGACTCGGAAGGAAAGGATTCGAACCATGTCAAAGGACCGAAGTCCCAGAATCAACTTCGGATCGCCAGCGAATAAACCGCCTTACTCGACAGGGACTGACACCACCACGATTGAGTCGTTTGTCTTTATTAGCTGTAAACCACCCAAGCTCGGCCTATATAAGGCGAGCTTGGAAAACGTTGTAAGGGTTGGATTCTCTTTGGGTTAAACCTAAGCAGCAAGAAGGAGATTAGGTCTGTATCTCCTCTGGTTCCTTAGGGTTATATTCATGTAATCACAACATAGGAATATACACAAATCTTCTTATATTTAGTCCTTGCTGTTATATGTTCTGTCTTTAATTACTGTTTGGATTACCTTCGGTAATGTTCTTGTGGTCTTCGCACCATCGAATCTCAACTAAACTACTGTATGCGTGAGTAGATCTGATGGATATGGCTCCTTGAGTACCTATGCAGATTTTCTACTCGTACAGTTTGGCGCTAGAAACAGGGATGATTAAAACAACTTAGGGTTTGCCTGTGATTTTTCGGGTTTTCAAATTTTTAAGCATATTTTGTAATCTTTTCAAAAGATTTACAAAGACTTGTTTTTCTCAAAAGAAGCTCCTGTACCGTAAGCATCTAAAAGAACCTTAAAGGCTTTAGCATGTTTAAAGAGTTTTTAGAGCACAACATCAGATGATGAAATCATCCATTAAAGAGTTTCAAAACCTTAGTATGATGAAGTCGATTTCCAAAAGAGGCAGTTTATGTTCGCTTTAAACGTTTTAAACGATGGAATCTAGCCTTGCGAAAAACAATTACAAATTCATGCTGTATCTGAAAATTCATTTTAGGGTTTTCAAAATTTCATACTATATTTGGAAATAAAACTCCATAAAAAGAAGCCGATGGAAAAGGATGATTTGAGATAAAAGACAAAATAAGCAGTTAGGGACACATCTAAAAGGGGCAAATACGACATATTAGATTTCATCTGAAAAACCCGTTGCAGAGTAGACTTACATGGCCGACAAAAGTACACTGCACTAGCCACCTTGGACCTCACGGGTTTTTTGTTTTTTTTGACAGATAAATCGGATGGATTCAAAATCGAATCAGACGCCGAGGCAGCAACTAGGACCTTCGGGGCAAGATATCAAAATAAAATCGCAAAACGAAGTATCAGCGCAAATCGTTCATTGCAATTCAATGATTCATACAAGGGAAAGCGTCAGCTCAAGAAACAGCAGTTTTGGGGGAAGAATTCACAAAAGAGACAAAGATGGGAAAGAAATAATGATTGTCACCGAAGCAAGAAAATTCGAACCATGGCAACTAAAACCAATAACTTATTCGGCAGCAGACCTTCCCAAAGATGGCCCAAGCAATAATCCTTTAGTGATAACAGTAAACATAAACAAGGTACCAGTACGAAGAATCCTGATAGATCCAGGAAGTTCGGTAGATGTATTATTCGGAATGGCATACAGGGAGTATTTCTCGAACATTCCACTGATGCCCTCGGATTACACCATCTACGGATTCAATGGAAGAGCGTCAAAACCAAAGGGAGACATCTCATTACCGGTGTACGTGGCTTCGATGGAGCTAAAGACAACATTCTGTGTCCTGGACATAGAATCACCATACAACGCAATCCTGGGACGACCATGGTTGCATGGGATTTTGGGGGTGCCCTCTACATTGCATCAGAAACTCAGATTCCCGACTCCCGAAGGTATTGGGGAAATCAAAGGCGAGGGCTCGGAGTCCAAAGCATGCCACGAGAAAGACATCGATCAAAGAAAAAACGCGCGGCGGAACCGAAGAGAAAGGTACAAGCAGCAAAAAGAGAAAATGATCCACGAGGAAATTAATCAAATAATACAAGGAAAAAAGATAATCACGAAGGAAGCACCGAAGGATCCCAGTGCCATGAACGACGACATTCCGAACTTTACCCCAACAGAGCCTACCGAGGACGTGAATATCGGAACCAATGAAGATCCGAAGATTGTAAAAATCGGAACGCTGATGACAAGGGAGCAGCGAGATGGGTTGGAAGATTTGCTGAAGGAATATGCTGACGTCTTCGCCTGGAAAATGAGCGAGATGCCAGGAATAGATCCCAGCTTGGCTTGTCACCACTTAGATATAAACCCTTCGGTGCGACCATTCAAGCAGAGACCTCGAAAGTTAGCAGATGTATACCAGACGACGGTCGAATCAGAGTTAAATAAGATGATCGACACAGGAATTATTAAGAAAATACAATACGCAGATTGGATTTCCAACATGGTCATTGTACCAAAGAAAAACAAAGGAGTACGCATATGCATCGACTTCAGCAACTTAAACAAGGCGTGCCCCAAGGATCCCCATCCCCTGCCCAGCATAGACCAAATGGTGGACGCAACTGCCGGACACGAGCTGCTAAGTTTTATGGACGGCTATTCTGGTTACAACCAGATTCCTTTGGCGGAAGAAGACCAGAAACACACGGCGTTCTTAACATCCAACGGGCTATATTGTTACACCAGAATGCCATTCGGATTAAAAAACGCCGGAGCTACTTATCAAAAGGCCATGGAGAATATCTTTCGTCCTTGGCTAAAAAAGACCGTCGAAGCTTACGTGGACGACATGCTTGTCAAAAGCAAAAAAGCCGACACCCATGTGAAAGACCTTCGAGAAATACTAGAAAAGATGCGACAGATTAACATGAAGATAAACCCAACAAAGTGCATCTTCGGAGTGACCTCTGGAAAATTCTTGGGATACATAGTTACAAAAACCGGCATCGAAGCAGACCCGCTAAAGGTGCAAGCAATCCGAGAAATGCCATCACCAACAACCATAAAAGAGGTGCAAGCTTTAAATGGGAGATTGGCTGCTCTTAGCAGATTCATCGCACGGTCCTCGGACCGATGTAAAGACTTTTTTAGCATTCTGAAAAAGGGAGAGCAATTCGTGTGGACAGACGAAAGGGAGGCCGCTTTTCAGGGGATCAAAACTTACCTAGCAAGCTTACCAGCCCTGCAGCGCCCAGAAAAAGACGAGAACTTGAAATTATACATAGCAGCGAACAAAGACGCCATTAGTGCAGTGCTAGTAACAACTAAAGAAGAAGAGAAACCAGTATACTACATCAGTAGGACCCTTTTTTCCGGCTGAGAAGAATTACACTAAGTTGGAGCAGCTAATCCTCGCGCTAGTAGTAGCAACGCAAAAACTTCGGACTTACTTCCAGGCCCATAAAATAATCGTGCTAACGAAAACTCCAATCGAGTCTATTCTGAAAAATCTCCAAGCAGCAGGAAGAATTGCAAGATGGAACGCTCAAATTGGACAATATGACGTAGAGTACGAAATCAGAACGGCATTAAAATCCCAGATCATTGCAGACTTTCTGGCCGAGTTTCCAATAGAAGAGGATTACGAAGACGAACCAATTTTGGGAATCGAAGATGACGACGGGCCCGAAGACCTGCTAGAACAGTGCCATCCTCGGAGATGGGAAATTTTCATTGACGGATCAGTAAATAGCGATGGCCGAGGGATAGGCATAGTCTTCACATCGCCCGAAGGAGGGCGCACTGTCTTTGCACTTCGGTTGGAGTTCGAAGCAACCAACAATGAAACAGAATATGAAGCAATGATTCATACTTTAAAACGCATGATTAGCATGGAAATCCAAGAAGCAAGAATAACAACGGACTCGCAACTGGTTGTACGACAATTAGACGGGAGTTACCAATCTAATGATTTGTTATTTAAGTACAAGAAGTTAGCAAGAAGGCTCATGTCGAAAATTCCGCATCTCAAAATACGACACATTCGTAGAAAAGACAATAGGCATGCGGATGCTTTGGCGTTCATTGCCTCAAAAGTAACTTATAAAAACATAATCTCCATCGAAATCGGAAGAATAAAGCAATCATCAATAGCAGCCGAAGAAGGAGAACTGGTGATGGCTATCCAAGAAGAATACGACGACTGGAGAATTCCTATAAGGAAATACTTGGAAAACAGAGAATTACCAAGCAATCCGCTAGAAGCACACAAAGTGACTAGTAGATCTGCTAACTACCGACTCATAGACAGGGTCTTACACCGACAGTCATTCTTGGGACCGCTATTAAGGTGTGTGCACCGAGTAGACGGAATCGCGCTAATGAAAGAACTGCACAGCGGCGAAGCAGGTACCCACAGCGGTGCGAGAGCACTGGCGCAACGAACAAAAGCTCAGGTATACTATTGGCCATATATGCATACCGATGCAAAGAGCATCTCTCAAAAATGTGACCCATGTCAAAGATTCGCTAAGCGAATCCACGCGCCAGCAACAAACTTGAATTCAGTACTAAGCCCATGGCCCTTTGCCAAATGGGGGGTAGACATCGTCGGCCCATTCATTCCAGGAACGGGGCAACGAAGATACATTATAGTCGCAACCGACTACTTCTCCAAATGGATCGAAGCCAAAGCTTTGCGAAGCCACACGGGAAAAGAAGTATTTACCTTCTTCTGGGAGAACATATTCTGTCGATTTGGAGTACCCGCAGAGATAGTCTCGGATAACGCCCAAGAATTCCTCAGTGCCGAAGTTAAAGAACTTCTAAATCAATACAACGTAAGGCTCGGTACCTCGACGCCAATATATCCTCAAAGTAACGGACAGGCCGAGGCAACAAACAAAACAATAAGAGACAACTTGAAAAAGCGAGTACTGCCGCACAAGAAGCAGTGGTGCGAGCATCTGCACAACGTACTATGGGCATTCCGAACCTCACAAAGACGAGCAACGGGAATGACTCCTTTTCACCTAACATATGGGACCGAGGCAGTACTGCCTACAGAAATAATGATACCAACTGACAAATACAAAGCGTGGGAACAGAACCTGTCGGCAGATTTAATATACGCAAAATTGGATGACCTCGAAGAAGAAAGGGAGGAAGCTCGACAACATATCATTAATTACCAGAAAGGGGCTGCCCGAGGATACAACAAAAAAGTAATTGAACGAGAGTTTCAACCTGGCGAACTCGTATTACGAGAAATACCGCTGTACCAAAAAGGAAACGCGGGAAAGCTAGAGCCAGTGTGGGAAGGTCCGTACACAATCAAGCAGAAGGCGGGAAAAGGAGCTTACAAACTAATTGACGAAAAAGACGGCCTCGGACTTGGCAATGCGTGGAACGCAAAATATATAAGGAAGTATTACACATAAAAAAATGTACCATGTATCCTCGAAATAAAGTGAATTTTACGACGAAAGCGCCGAATCAAACTCCGAAAGAATGATCTAGTCAATGGCTGTAACGCCGAGGCAAAAACGCCAACAAACAAAAAGGTTGTAACGCCGAGGCGAAAACGCCAACAAACAAAAAGGCTGTAACGCCGAGGCAAAAACGCCAACAAAAAAGACCTCGCATAGCAGGCACAGAGCCGATGCTCATATAAATCGTAAGGGCCCTACGAGTT
>JAJJMA010262417.1:0-10216 GCA_023529015.1 Papaver nudicaule | reverse complement strand
TAGCAAAATCACAGCAAAATCATCAATGACTCAACAATGGAATGTAAAGCACTGAAACATCACAGCAAAATGACGGTCGTAGAATGACTCAAAAGATATACCTCAAAACACACTGGTACAGCCGGGATGTGAGGATAGACACGGAAATTAGAAGAGAGAAGCTGCTACTGCATGTTGTTGGTAACCCTCTGAACCCCATTATGCTTCTTCCCAGCACATCCATCACCTTCACCAACAACACACGCATGGACTTCACTATGCTTAGTCACGATTAGCTTATAATTTGGGATATCTACAAGGATCAGAACACTACCAAATTTATACATCAAGTTACCAACATAGTAATAGACAACATACTAAAATTTTAGCTTCAAATAATAAGCAAATGATGAGATACGTGGTGTTAATTGAACTGGTTTCAGATTTTAATCTTGCTAAATGCAGTCATAGTTTTTCTGTAGTTTCTGGTTCTTATCTATGTCGGATCATCCTCAAACTTCTACTGGATCTCTAAGACTTAAACATAAACAGCATACTAAAATTTCACCATGATCTAACGGCTAAATCCGCAGATACTAGCAGAACAAAAACGTATTACAATCTAGGAAAACGTACTATATTCTAGGGCTCACAAAGTTGAATCATAATCAAGACCTGCAATTTCTTACCAAGAGTTTGTTAAACACAAATTGAGTACAGGGTAAAAAATACCCAATCCACATTTTTGAAGCTATGTACTGAATCCCCCAAAATCAAACATGATTTATCCAAAAACAAATTGATAGATTCCATAATTCCTCACCTAAGCAAATAAAAATAACATTTGATAACAGATCTACAAAAAAAAATGAAAACAAAATGAATTAAGTTAGGGTATAAAAAGACATAACAAAAAGATATACCAAAATCCGTTAACTCAGCACCGGATTGACCAAAAGCATCAGTGAATCATGGTACTCAGCACCAGATATGACCAAACCCTAGAAAAAATTGCATCGGTTTGAAAAATTAACAAAAAAAAATCTGAATCTAGGTTGGTATTGATGATAACGATGATGGTGGTGGTATTGATTATAACGATGATGGTGGTGGTGGTGGAAGGGGGAAGATGAAGGAAGAGTTTTGCTGCAGCTCAGAGCTGGTTTTGGAGAAGAAGAAAAAAATGGAGGAAGAAGAAGGAAGAAGGAAGGAAAAGAGAGTTATATACGGGAGGAAAAGAAGGGAGGAAAACGAAATTCCAGGGGGGGGGGGTGCGATTTCGTTTTCCACTCGGGGAAGGAAAATGAATTCCATTCCCTCTTCCAATTCCACCCATTAAAATCGTGCCAAACAACCGGAATTTCAATTCCCTCCCCCAATTCCATTCTCTCCTCCAATTCCACCCATTTTTGGCGTGCCAAACGCAGCCTGAATTAAAGTAGGAATCTTCTGAGGCGGTTCCGTCACCTGTGGGATTTCCTTCTGCGTGAGGCGGTTCCGTAGGATTCCTTTTGCGCGTTGAATTCGAAGACTATTTAAGGTTATATAAATAGAGGCATTCCCAGCCTTTGTTTTTCCATTCAACAAGTCCCAATTCTCTTTTTGCAATCAATTTTCCTTGTGTTCAAGATACAGATCTTTGTGAAAACACTTACCGGAAAGACCATCACCCTTGAGGTCGAAAGCTCAGATACTATCGACAACGTCAAGGCTAAGATTCAAGATAAGGAGGGAATTCCTCCAGACCAGCAACGTTGATCTTCGCTGGTAAGCAGTTGGAAGATGGTCGCACTCTAGCCGACTACAATATCCAGAAGGAGTCTACCCTTCATCTGGTGTTGCGTCTTAGGGGTGGTATGCAAATCTTCGTGAAGACCTTGACTGGCAAAACCATCACTCTTGAGGTGGAGAGTGTTAGGAAATCAACGGGTTTCCTAGTTAGACCCATTCCATGTTTAGTTGGGTTGTAACTATATTAGGAAAGAGTTTGAGTTTCCTTGTTAGAGACTAATACTTGGTGGCCAAGTTTGTATTCTCTATACATAGGACTAGAATTAGAGGTGTTAAGGTATCCAACCTAGAAGAGTGGTAAAGCCTTGTGCTTAGGTTTTTGGTCTCTTTGTTAGGAAGGGTCGGTGCTACCGTGAAGGTCAATGTTGGTGTGAGAGAAACTTGTAGAGAGAGGGTTTGGGTTTGGTGCTCTAGTGTGTAGGTTTAGGGCTTTGCCCTAAACCGGATTTTCTAGAGTATTTCCATGTTTCTCCTCTGTTATTGGCAACTATGAAGAAGGTGTAGAAGAGAAGATATATGAGGCTGGTTTGGAGAATGGTTTAGAGAGTTGATTTCTAAGGTTTCTCAATGGTGTCTCAGGTATGTCTTGGTAACTTTTCGGTTTGGGTCTTCTCGTGGGAGTTGTGTAAAGAGCATGTATATGGTCTTGTTAGTAATGGAAGTTTCTCTGGTGGTGTTGGCCGTGGAGTAGCCTGCAAAGGTGAACCACGTATATCTTGTGTTGTGGTTGTGTGCTTGTTTATCTTCTGTTTCTATTCTTATTTCTCCGTGTATGGTTCAAATCACCAACTGCCTTTGTGATCCTGTATTCCGCTGCGCTAGGGGTGCCAATTTCCCCAACAGAGAGCTCCGACACCATCGACAATGTCAAGGCAAAGATCCAGGATAAGGAGGGTATTCCTCCAGATAGCGTTTGATCTTCGCGGGAAAACCGTTGGAAGATGGTCGCACTCTTGCGGACTACAATATCCAGAAGGAGTCGACTCTTCACCTTGTCCTTCGTCTCCGTGGTGGTTAGTAGATATCTTTATTGTATCTTTATGATAATTTAGTGTCTTTTCATGGTCGGTTAATTTATTCACTGCATTAACAGTTGAGTGCAGTGCTATCTATTGTGGTTGATGAATAAATTATTGCATCTTTAGATATCGTTTAAACTGTGAGAATTTTTGTCAGACTTTTTGATGGAAATTATACTGTCCTTGAAACCAAAGCTAGAACAAAACGGAAGCTAATTTTACCAAACAGAACAATTTTCTAAATCCTAATCAAAACAGTGCAAAATATGATCTCAACTGAAGACCCTCTAATTTAAGGACTTTGCACTCCCAGTTTAGGGGCCGCAGCTGGGAGAGGCAATTCAAGGTTCTCAACAGTTTTTGGAACCCATTATCAACATAGATTGTGCCATCTAGATGGTCACACTTGTAATATTCGAGCCTGCCAACCTGAAGCTTACTTTTAGAGGCACGTGTAACTTCATTGGTAATCAGATGAACTCCTGTTATCACTTTTTGAGATTTCATTGCAGCAGAAATTAGCTACCAGCAAGAAAGAGTAGGATTTGTGAAATGGGTAAAAGAATTCTTCTTTGCAGGGTTTGCTTGATGGGAATTTGTATACCTGTTCCAACATTCTCTGCAATTCAATTTGTTTGATGACAATTGAAGCCATGCATCGGTATGGTCCAGCGACTAATTTTAGGTAAGAATGTTCTCCTTGTCCTTTTAGATGTCTGGGTACTACAATTCCTTTAGTGGTTTTTGCAGCACAAAATTTAGATGGTGTAGTAAATTTTTGATTGCTTGTACTGTCTTACCTTTTTATAATTCATTGATGGGGTTTACGTATTCGTGACTAAGTTTAGAATTCCTGTCTGGGTACTACAATTCTAGACAAGTTTCAGTGCTGACCCTAAAACATCAGTAAAAACTATATTTTTAGGCAGCTGAGGTCGCCGTTTTGTTGCCTAAAAATCTAAATTAAGTGGATTGTAAAGCGTCTAGCTGATTTGAAGCTCCTAAGTTTGAGGTCATCTGGACAGGCTTCTATTCAGGTTACAGGTTTGGTAGCTCTAGCGAGTCTTCTGAGTGTATCTGGTGAAGGTAGACAAAAGAAGATTGCGATCAAAACTTTGAATCTAGCTGGCCGTGGATTCCTTTTATGGTACTTTTGTGTCCCATGGCAGTCAAGGGGAGACATTGAATCTGGCTGTTTGTTCTCCTTATTGAGCATACCCTAGCAGATTAATGGTGGTGGATGACAAACTCATTCTTCTTAAGGAAAAACAAGAGCATACTTATATTTCATTATTAGATAGGTAAACAATACATATCATGAGCTAGCTTAACAGCTAGAAATGAAGGGGGCATCCCGCATTCCACTGTTCTTTAGACAGACCTTTTATTCTATTCTGGAAGACTTGCCTAACATGTCAGCCACTTGAATACAGATTCTGGGAACATAGATACAGGACCAAACAGACTTTACCATGGTGTAAGCGGATTCTTATAGTTTAGGAACTTACTCAAACTTTCACTGCCAGTTTCAAAGACGACCTGATTCCACTTTTGTTGATGTGCCCATTTTGTAGCTTGAAGCATTACCCAGACTAAACTTTATGGGCATTCTAGAAGTCCCTTGGCTACAATAAACTTTCCTGCATTGTCACTGGTTAGAAAGGTTATACCAGCTAAAAGAAATATATGATGAAATAGTCCAGTGAGGAGTAATTTGAGGCATGGAACTAATTTTAGTATGTAGGGATGAATGAGTAGTATTACTATTACTAATATGATTGTACGTTGTAAATAGCAGGGTTAAGATTTGAATGTTGGTGAATTTGGCATCTCTGCTGTCATATAGGTTATTCTGGTGTTGTTCAGGAGTTGGTAAGTAGTATTAATATGAGTGTATTTTCAGGAGTTGTTCAAAAACTGACAAGTTTATCTGTGGAAATATCCAGGATTAACCAATTTGAAGGTTATTCTGGTGTTGAGTTGGGTGTTGGAGCCGAGGATGACAAAGCAAACCAGAGAGCCTTTGCAAAAGGACAGCTTTCGACAACTTGAGACAAATGGTAGATGTATAAGCAGATGTTAGCGGATCAGGATAGTTGTTTAGTAAATATCCCAGTACTTGTGACTGGCCAAATTAATCTGTCTTGTTGATGAGGTTGCAATGAAGACCGTCAGAAGGCAAAAAAATGGCATTGGTTAATATACGAACGCGAAGTTGATATTTACAACAGTGATATAAGCAACTGCGGAAGGACTTCTGAAATCCAAAGAATAACGCAGTCTTGCTGCCCTTCTTTTCAAGCTTGGGGTTCAGCATGACCTGCTTCCAGAGAAACATTAACTACTAGCTCTGTAGAAATAAAAAGTCTTTTGTTGATGAGAAACGAATGAAAAGGAAAGTACTAAATCGTTTTCAGGTGGTGTACGATCTTCAAAAAGAAACTAACTTACCAGAAGATCAAAAACGCGTCTATCTGTTTCTTTAATAACCTGCTTCGTGGAATAACTGATATACTCTTTCGTTGAGATCATCACACAACAGTTGTACTTGTGACTAAAGAAGCTAAAATGTGCATTTACAGTAAGACCCAATATTGGACTCATCTCTTTACACAGTTGACCATCCTGCAGGCAATACAGAAATAATGCTTGGAGACGTCCAAGCAAGTTCCTGCAGCAGAAACCACAAGTGGTCCTTTCTCCCAGATTTATATAGTTCGTTTTCTATGTTCAAGCCTACTCCTGACACATTCAAAATACTAGATTTTGGGTCCTAGACTGATGCCTCGCACCCACTTATCCAACACCAATTACACTTAAATCTAACAGTCAGCAATTATCCAATTCGCATACAAGATATTTGACTGCAAAACTCTACTATTTAAAAAAGGGATCATTCACACACCATAACATAACATGCCATCTGATTCCTTGGCCCAGAAAACCAATGCACATAATGAAACCTCATTCATTTAACTCAAGAAATTATAGCTCAAGAAACAAATGAAATTAACAAGCATTCATATAATAGGGATTTTTCATAGTGGTAAAAACTTGTGAACAATTACAATCATTTATCAGAAATGAGAGCAGAGTTACAACATTAGGCTGATTTACCTCTATGACAAACAAGCTACTAAAACTGATATATCACTATAATATCCTAATCATTTCTGGAGATTTGAATGAATCCCATAAATCTGAAAAACTATCACTAATAATATGCGTTACATACTGGTACCATTGTTAATCTGGAAGTTCAATAAGAAGTAACTTGAACTGATCCATGTAAGCCTTGATGAAAAAAACTAAGAAACCTCTTAACTGCTCAAATCACAAAAGCTATCGTCAATTTCAAACTTCAGTCGTACTCGTTAACATTCTTTCCGTGATAATCATCGAACATAGAGTTAGAATCTGTCGAGCCCACCGGATCTATAACCACTGTTTGACCTGCAGGAATGACATCCACCATAGGCTGCTTTGTAATCGACGAACTATGACTAGGAGAAGTATCTTTTCCATGAAATTCACCGGATATAGAGTTGGAATCTGCCGTCGAGCTCACTGAATCTACATTGAAAGTTTGTTGTCCTGCAGGGAAGGCCGCAACGAGAGGCTGCTGCTGTGTAATCAACGAGCTAGGACTAGGAGGCGTATCTTCTTCTTTTCCATGAAATTCATCGAATAGAGAGTCAATTGGGAGAGTAAGAATCTGTTGAATACCATGAACAGCAATGGAATCACTAACATAAATGTCAGGATAAAGTAACGGAACATCATTAACCAACAAGACATCACCAACAACAGTGAATGTCACAGTAAAACCCTCATAAAGTGTCTGCACTGTAATTTCTCCATACAAGACTAGGTTAAGCATATCTGACGCTGTAAGTTTACAAGGAAGAAAATGACGATGAAACACAGATGAAGAACTGAAATTCATCGAGTATGGATCTAAAACTGCATCAGTAGGTGCAAAGACTGTTAACTTTCTTGTTGGATCTGGTAATTGAAGATCAAGAAACGAAGCCATTACCGAATAACCTAGTGACCTCATCACACCTGAAGTAGTAGTATTAGCCTTGGCCATCAAAGAATTTGAAGAACCATCATCTGGGAACGGATTCTTGCATCCAAGATTGAACTTAGGGCTTGGAACCGGAGGAGACAGCTGGAGAGTAAAGAAATCTTCAAAAGAAGGATCAAAGAACTGATCAATAGAGAAAATGGTTAGAGATCCAATATCAAGAAGAGCTGAATCATTGATTCTAACATTATTAATAGAAATTTTATCAGTATCTCCTGGTGGTGTAGTAACAATCAATGATTTATTAGGGACCAGTGTAGGAATCTTAGTACCATATGGAAGTGATTTCAAGGATTTGATTGTGAATTTGTGTGGTGAGAAATGATATTGAAGAAGATTTAGATTTGGTTGTCCTGAATCTGCAAAAGCAATATCTGATGGAGCAAAGATTGTTGCTGTTGGTGATGGGAATATTAGGGTTTGAGCAGCGAGTGAAAGTGTTAATGACATGGAAACGAAACCTACACCGGAGAGTGTTTCAATGGCGGTGGTGATGATTTCAGAAGGAAGAATTGGTACTGAAATTGGAAACAGTGAGAAGAGTACCAGTGATGTTAAGAAGAAACTCGCCATTAATGGAAGTTTTCAGAAAGCTCTTTCGTTTCTAGGGTTTTTTTGTGTCGCTGCTTGATTTGCAGAATGAGATTGGGAATGAGAATGAGGAGTAAAAGAAGAGGAAATTGGGGTTTTGTACGGACGGTGAGAGAGGAAGTTTGGGCGGGAAAAAGAGACACGTGGCTGGATTACGGTTAATTGAGGAGGTGATTGCGGTTAAGAAAGTTGTTATTTCTGTGTAACAAGATTACGAGTGTGTAATTATCGTTTTGCCTCGTGATCTGATTTCTGTTGCTGCTTGAGTTGGAGAATGAGGATATTGGTTGGCGTTGAGAGAGAAAGTTTGGGCGGGAAAAAAGAGACACGTGGCTGGATTACGGTTAACTAAGAAGGTGATCAAGGAGTTGAGATCACCGTTACAAAAGAATTTTGTTATAGGGAAAGCTGAATTGTCTAGGGGGAAATCTCAAATCTACGGTATATAACTATTGACTTTAGACCAAGAAAGGGGGAGACTGAAAAATTGCTTTCCCCTGACAGGATATTTAAATTTACTATTCTGTCCTCGATATAATCTACTAAGTTTAATTTTGATGCAATACATTAACTCCAACGATATCAACCGGACTTAAGGATTACCTGATTCTTTGATCAAGATTAATGGGTTATGAATGACAGCTCGGGTCGTTAAGAAATCTAAATAGCCAATGCTAATCCGTACTTCAAGTTCAGTTTTCCATTTTGGTCGGTGGATGGGACAGACATAACAAAGACACATCTAGAGTTCACATTAAACCAGATTGTAAGCTATGCTGCCATTCCGAATTTGACATCAATAAAATGGGTTTAGAGGTAGAAGAAAGCGGAATAATGTGAGGCGATCGATCCATCATTAGTTTGAAAGAAACTTAAAAAATTTCTTGTAACGTAGCTTTAGGTTGTAACATTTTATCAAACAAGTATAGAGCATGATTTTGTTTTGTGATGTAACAAAGAACAATGAACGAATGTCTTTTTGAAGAGTGAACAGCAGTAAAGCAGTGATATGATGATAAAAACTAAGTAAAGTACTGTACACTTCATAATTGATCATATGGGATTTGTTTCAATACATTTTAAGAGTAGATTGGCTAAATAAGTTGATGAAAACAACAAAAAAGAAGGAGGAGATAAAAATGAAAAATAGAAATTAAATGCAAATGCAAGAACAAAAAATATATATTTTGAAAAGCCAAAAGTAGTCCTGATTCGGGTGACAAACTTCAACCTTAGGATACACAACAGACTTAATCTTTTGTGTTATGGTCACATCATGGTCTGGATTGGGTTTGGAAAGGTAACCTTGGTTTATATAATAAATTTGTGAAAGTCAATTAGAGTAAATATTCCCCCTATACGCATCTCAAAAATAATATATTTACCCTTATAATGTTTTCCCCCTAAATGGAGAGTCATGTGTAAACCAGTCTCCATTTACATGTTCGCTTATAGCGAATTGACTTAGTTCATGAGCTATGAAATTGATTCACCTTGAAACAGCTTCGAACTTGACATCTTCAAATTGTTTCCTCGCATCTCTGATACTTAAGAGGGTGGAACGTATTCCACCAGGGATGTCTTGGATGTTAACTCCAATTGCAGTGGGAATGTTTACTGCATCTCCCTCTATAACAACCTTCTTGAATCGAAGTTTAGAAGCCAAAGAAAGACCTAACTCAAAAGCATATGTCTCTGCTTGTTCTGCTGAAGAAGTATAGAAATATCTAGTGCAACACCCCACGAAGTTTCCATGACTGTCAAAAGAAACTCATGTTGATGCCCCTTGATTAAGATTGAATACAACATCAACGTTGATTTTGAAATAAGACTCTGGAGGAGTTGCCAAGAGTTATTGGTAATACTTGGTTGAATCACAGGATTTTCTCCTTCTCTTTAGTACATACAGAAGTCATTAACAACCATATGAATACAAGATTGAACATTAAATCTGTCATTCCTATACACCAAGATGTTTCTCATCTTCTACACATTTCATAGGATTACTGCTCCAAAAGCGAAAATCTGATAACTTTCATCTGCTTCTAACCATCTCAGAATAAGATCCTTGGGATCAACTGAATCAAAGAACCAAGGAATAACAATTAGTGATGCTTCGAACACCAACTTAGATAGAGAACACTTAAAGAGAAGATGTTCAACAGATTCCCCATATTGACCACAGAAAGTACAGTTATTATCAACTTCATTCTTAAACCTTGTTATGTTTTGTTTCACAGCAATACCATTATGAAGTATCTTTCAAATAAAGACCATTATTCTCTGCCAGACAATAATGACCTTCCAAAACAAATTCCACGGAAAACTGCTCATTGCCGAAGAAGTAGCAATGTTATCAGATAACAACTTATAATACGATTTGGTATTAAACTTTCCATCTTTAGTCTTCAACTAAATAAGTGTAAATGCATCCTCCTCTCTAGAGAGATATATTCTCTGAATATACTCCACAATATTATGAGGGAATAACTGATGAAGAAAATCCACATTCCATTCTTTAATATCCCGAAGAATTAGTCTTGAAACTTTCTGACAGCCATTGTGGAAACCCGTAGTGTTCTGAATCCTATTACCATGTAAACTCACAATACATGGATCATTCCAAACACTAATTTCTTCACCATTGTTAACATACCAAGAACAATTACCTTTCACTAGATGTCTAACAACAATCATACTTGTTAGGGCATTGTCCGGTCAAACCCACTAGCGTTGGTATGTCAAG
>JAJJMA010262405.1:0-10609 GCA_023529015.1 Papaver nudicaule | reverse complement strand
TGGTATCAAGTTTCGCCACATCTGCAGAAAGGATAATAGGCATGCAAATGCCTTAGCTTTTATCTCATCAATGATGACAAATCCTGATATTACTTCAATAGCTATTGAGAGAGTGAGGCAATCTTCTTTGGAAGAACGAGAACAGAGGGAAGTGTTGGCAACAGGCGCAGAAGAATCAGCGGAAACAGATTGGAGAACGCCGATACGATATTATCTGGATCGACTCACTTTGCCAGGAAAACAGATTTTAGCTCACCAAGTCATTAGTAGATCGGAGAATTACGAACTTCGAGATGGAATACTGTATCGCCGGTCATTCCCTGGGTCGTTGCTGAGATGCGTATCGAGAGAAGAAGGCAAGAAATTACTAGAATCAATCCATGAAGGTGATTGCGGAAATCACAGTGGCCAGCGAGCTTTAGCTCTGAAAGTAAGGATGCAAGGATACTATTGGCCTTGGATGAATAGTGATGCTAAAGAATATGCTCGCCGATGCAAGAAATGTCAGCTGTATGGAAGAAGAATCAAGGCGCCAGCAACATCATTAAACTCGGTTTTGAGCCCATGGTCCTTTGCCAAGTGGGGCATTGACATCATTAGACCGCTAACCCCAGGTTCAGGACAACGGAAATATATAATTGTAGCAACTGATTATTTCACCAAGTGGTGTGAAGCCAAGACCATTAAGAAGAAAACTGGGCAAGAAGTATTCACATTTGTTTGGGAGAATATATTTTGCAGATTACCGGCAGAGATTTGTACTGATAATGGAAAGGAACTTGTCGGCGATAATATAAGAAAATTACTCGCTACTTATAGTGTTAAGCTAGGAAAATCGACTCCACTGTACCCACAGAGTAATGGGCAGGCGGAAGCTACAAACAAAACTATTGGAATGGGGTTGAAAAAGAGAGTAGAATCTCACAAGAGCGCTTGGTGTGAACATTTACACAATGTTCTATGGTCCTACAAGACCACAGTTAGAGAAGCAACTTGGGCATCCCCCTTTCTACTTACTTTCGGCGCTGAGGCAGTACTTCCCTCTGAGGTAATTCTGCCTACAACGAAGCATGAAGCTTGGGAGAAGAACCTAAACACAGATATGATTCTTGCGAAGCTTGATGATTTGGAAGAACAACGATTGATCACCCTTACACACATGGAGAACTATCATCGGCGACTTTCTCGTGAATACAACAAGCGAGTCATCCCCGGAGAATATCAACCTGGCGAGTTGGTCTTGCGAGAAATCCCTCCTTCACAGCGAAAAGGATGCAGGAAGTTGGAGCCAGTATGGGAAGGCCCGTACATAGTAAAAAGAGCAGCGGGGAGCAGAGCATATGTGTTGATTGATGAGCATGGCGTGGAGCTAGAACATCCTTGGAACGCCAAGTTCATCAAAAAGTATTATCCTTGAAGAAAGCAATGTAAAAATCTGAAGCCTTGGGCGGGCATAATACCCAAGAAATCTTGTTAGTTTATGTAAAACAACAGCGAATAAGATCCGGGGACGTAGGTTTGCTATTCTGCGCCGAACCCCGTTAACAAATTATTGTGTCATTTAATTTTCGCCGAGTACTCTAACTACGCCGATGACAAGAGCCAAAAGGCTTCGTCAGTGCTTACAAAGCTGAAAAGCTATAGGCCAAAGAAAGGTCTTCACAGTAAAACTAAGTATAATATACTGAGGCAAAGCCTTAAAATAAAACCCTGATCAGGTGCTATAAGGCCAAGTGCCACTTACAAGGGCATAATGCCACTGACTAAAATGTCAGATAAGTGCTAAAGGCTCTCGCTTAAAGCATAACAACTTATCTATTTTATTGAGTGGACAACCTCCATGTATAGTAAGTCTGACCCAGGCTAGCTGTTAGTCCACTCATGTTACTTGTTGGTCTGTAAGTGTTTGGAGAATAAGACCCTACGGCGGGAGCCACTGGGCAGCATCGCAAGCGGAAGCCTCTGCGTAATTAGACTACGGGGTGACCCAGACACTTATAATAGGATCGCCGACGGGCACAAGTAACAATGCGAAGGGCGTGCTACTCTTAGGCTCTGAATGAAATTGTTGGCAGTACAGGCAATGGACTTCACTCAATAATAGGTTAAGTCTGGGAAGACAAGTATGGAGGCCAAAGAACCCTGTACAGCTGTACTAATAGAACATGAAATCTTTCGTTTCTTAAAAACAGTGAAAGCTTTTAACGGAAAGCATAAAGGGCAGCATATTGGATTCATAAAAAGGGAAAATCTTACATTGATATAAATAATGGTAAACATAAACCCTACATTTTCATTACACCACTCAAGATAGCGATGGTACGGTTCATTACTAAGCATCAAAAGCAGAAATACAAGAAAAATACTTGCGAGATTTTGGAAGAGAAAACCCTGAGAAGCTAATTCTCTCCTTTCTTTTCTTTTTCTTTATCGCTTCCTTTTTCTTCACCAATTGCGTCAGCCTCTGTTTCATTATCTTCTTCATCGCCTATTTCCTCTTCGCTTTCTTCCTCCCGCTCAGGTTCTTCTTCTTCTTCTTCTTCTTCTTCTTCTTCTTCTTCTTCTTCATTTGCTTTTTCTCCTGCATTCTCCGCATCCTCTTCGCCAGACCCAGAGCCTTCGTCATCCCTATCACAGTCCACAACCTCATTCTCAGCGGTGGGTTCTGGAGCAAGGATATACTTGGCAGGAATCTTGAGACCAAGCTTAGGGAATTCCTCATTAACAAAATCCTGAACGGCGACAAAGTCAAGCAGGAGCAGGCGGTTGTTATGCTTAATTTCCTGATCTCTGAGATCTTTTTGAGCTTTGCTCAAATCAGCCTTCAGCTCATCGTGAATCTTCCCTAAATACCCAACCTTGCTTTCAAGAGCTTCAATGCTCGCCTGGCACTTTTGGTGGTCTTGAAGTTGGAGGTTCAATTCAGCAATCTTATTGGGACATTGGCGATGTTGTTCCAAAGCCTGGTTTAATCTTTCCTCACAGCCATTGTGATGGATGAGTTTCCCAGCCAGTTCAGAGATCTTGTCAGTACAGAGCTGATGATCCTCGACAGTCTTTTTCTGTTTTTCCAGCTCGCTCTCCAGTTGTTTAATTCGCTCTGAGAAAAGGAAAATAAGAAGTCAGGACTGAGGCAGCAATAAGGTTACAACGAAAAACACCCTAGAAATCTACCTTCAAGCTCGCTCATGTGCCTACAAGCACCAGTTTGGGCTTGTCTAAGGAGATTTAGGTGGGATTCAAACTCGGTATTGATGGGGGAGCCCGAGACGCTTGCCAATTGCCGAAGTTGAGACATCAATTGGTCATTAAGTTGTATGGCTCTGTCGCCATGAAGTTTTGCAAAATCTTTCCACCTTTGAATTTCCTGTCGGGCGGAATCTCTCTCAGAAATAGTAAGATTTAAGCGAGAGGCAAGCCTGTCAGCTCTCACTTTCTCGGCCTGGAATAAAGAGCTCGCCCGAGTGTGATTCACAATGGCAACTTCCTTTTGCTTGCGATTAAGTTCGGCTAGTCGGCGAGCGTTATCGCGTTCTCTCTCAATACACCTCAAATTGGCTTGGGTATCTTTGAGAAGATGATCAAGATTAACATTAAGTTCGCTAATATAATCTAACTCTCGGCGATACCACTTAATAGTCTTGGCCTGGCCAAACAGCAAATTGCACTGCCTATCATTAGCATTCGCCGAGTTATCTATCTCGATTTCTACTCTCTTCAGTCGGGTGTCAGAATGCTGTCGGCAACTTAGAAGGGGCAAGATCTAAGGGTCTCGGCGAAAGTCAAAAGCATAAAGGAAAGTTTACAGTTTAAAACAATAGAGGACCGAGGGAAGCTTACCTTGTAACTCGTCCCGCTCATTGGAGCCCTCGATGTGTGCATCACGCCATCTCGTTACGGCCGTTTCCTTCTCCTTAACTTTAATAGTAAGATCTTTGTTCTCGCGAGTCAAAAATCCAACTCGATCGCTTTGAGCTTCAAAGACATCAATAAGCTGAGGACGTGTTGAAACCCCTGAAACAGAAGTAAAACATTAAGACCAACTGAAGTGGCAAAATATAATGACATCACAAGGAAGGGATAATTACCATGGCAGCCATATTGAAATGTTCTTGGGGAGTAAGATCGTTGGCAATAGAAGAAATATCTCTGGAAGTAGCAAGACCGGTAGTAGAGTACTTCATCATAGTTTCATAGTAAAGGGAATCGAGACCATCCTTTTCCTCAAGACTAAGCAGCTTGGAGAAGGAATCAACAAGTTTGTTAACAACATCGCCGGTGCATCCTCTCCTTTGAAGATTGTGGGGTCTATCGCCGAGCGGCATCTTAGAAAGAGCAGGGAAAGAAACACGATAAGAGTGAGAAGAGCCAGGTACTTCCGACTCGCCGAGAGGAGGGGTCAAGGCGATGTTAGTGCCAGAAGATAGTTAGAGATTTTCAACACCCTGACCAATGTCCTTTATAGGGACATCAAATTCCCGCTCAGAATGAGTCTCTTCATGAACCTGATCTGTCATCACCACATCGCCATCCTTTTCCTCTAGGGTGGATTCAAGATTGTTGAAAGGAGTAGTCTTATCCTTGAGTTGAATTGTGAGTTTCTTAGAATGAGGTTTTGTTGAGACAGAGGCAGTACCCTTTGGCTGAGTAGAAACTGGCTGAGGCGGCATTATAGCAGGCTGCTGAGGCAAGGTGTCGCCAACCTTAGCGGAAGGTTCGCCTTGAGGCTTGCCGGCGGGAGCATTCGCTTTGAGCCTTTTCATTATCTGGCGAAGTTCTTCTTGAGGAGTCAAAGCAGGGGCATTCTACAAGAAGGGCACAACTGTCAGACCTAGAAACAAACAGAGGAAAATATAGATATATTTTTAAAAATATACGTATATATTTTTAAAATAAGTAAACTTAATATGTTTGTTACTAGATCTTCCGCCGTGCCTTTCTAAACAAATTCTAGGGCAAAAATAGATATATATATTGTAAGAAAGAAAAAGCTTATTACCTTTGTCTCTGATGGTTTCCTCTTTCTGGTAGTATTATACTTCTTGACAGCGGAGGGCAATAACAGCCAATTACCCTTTGGATCCATATGAATTTTTCCATCAGTATCACGATACAGTTTCTCATCATCCCAGTTCACTTGGAGGAAGTCATGATCTTTAAAATGCTTGTGTTCTTCAGGAAATTCCAGTCGCTTAATTGTCTTTGCTTCGTCTAACCATCCTAGCAGCTAGGGGCCTTTTAACCAACAAGGCAGGTTGGACCAGCCACCCTCAGTAGTTTTCCTCGCCGTAGTGACGCCCGAGGCTTCCTTATTGTTCACAACGCCAAGCATGATTTGATGCTTTTCCAAAGTTCGCCTAGAGACGAAGCGATAAGCCCAAGGTTCACCCCTAATCGTCGAAGGAAGAATTTCATATTGTTTCAAGAAATTCTCAACAGTGTATGACTCAGGAGGAAACCGCCCCTCCTCAAATAGTTCAGGATAGTTGGTCTTATTGCTCCGGCGAAGTTTCCATTCTACCAGAATGCGTATAGCATTCGCTGTGAGCTGGAAATGACTCTTCTTTATCGCCACAAAAAAGTCACACATGAATGTGTCGGCGGGATCGTACAACGAGAATAGAAACGTCTTTCCAGCTTTGAGGGTGCCATAGGCAGTCACTGCCTTCTCGCGGTGTTGACCATCTAAGCGAGGTCTTCCAGAGTAGTAGGAGTAGAAGCCTTTTTCACGTCCTTAAACTTGGTCAAAGTCAAGGGTTCGATGAAGATCTTGTCGTAGGCGCAATACTCAGGCCATTGCCTCCAGGACGGTCGTGGTGTAGCCTTAGTAGGTAGGAGAATGTGGAGATCCGGTTTCATTAGTCGGCGAACCAACTACTTGAGCAGCAGGTTTGGTACGGCGAGAAGAACTTTGAGTAGCTGAAGCCATGAGAACAGAGAAGGTGACGGAAGTAGTTGCAGATGAGGTAGCGGTTAACCGGAGCAGCAAAAGTAACCGGAGAAGATGAACTGGTAAAGCCGGAAATGAGAAAAAAGGGGATTAGAACACAGGTTTAGTATGGAGGAGTTGACAAGAAGGAGATTGAAGTGAGGGTAATGATGATATATGAAGATTGAAAGTTTAGGAGAGCTTGAATCAATTGAAGAAGCAGCAGCAGTGATGGTTTAGGGCTTGAGAAGAAAATAGCTCTGAAGAATTCGAAAAAGATAAGAAAATGAATAAGGAAGAAAGAGAAAGATTTGTCTGGAGAGCAACCGACGCGAGCGACTACGGGTCATAAAGCAGAAATCGCCGCATGGAGGACGTGTGGCGTAACTGAAACAGAAGTGTAGAACGTGGGCACGGCATTTTCGGCAATCAAGAAAATTTCACCCCCGGCGATCAAAGATCTTGGAGATGAAAGAGGCAAAATGTAAGGGTAGAAAATGCCTTTGCCTAATAATAGCATCCTAAGGGCGAAGGTATACCAAAGAGGTCACTCATGAGAACTATGGAATCATTGACAGAAGCTTTGTGCGAAGCACTCAACTATAAGACGTACCAGCGAGTCACACAGAGAGAGCTGGCAAATGAAGTAACATCAGCGAGAGTAAGGGCGCCACATCGGAGATATATAAGAAGTAGTTGAGCATTTATCACTCGTCAGAACGGATAGATTGTCAGAGTTGACTTGTTGACTCAGTGGGAACCTCGTTAGCAATCCTTATCCTTAAGAAGACTTGGCCGCCAAGACTAAGTAGGAGAAATACTACCTCGGCGACGTGCTGTGTCGGCGAGTAGAGACAAGTTAGTGTCAGAAAGTTAGTTGTTTGTATTAGCGGTTTCCCACTTTGTAAACCTCTATAAATAGCGAGAGAAACCCTTAAGAAAAGGGTTGGACATTTCTTGGTTTGGTCTAGAGAGAGGAAAAGTATAATACTTGCTCTCCGTAGCCCAGTGCTGAGATTAGGGTTCTTGTTGAGAGTTCATACTTAGAAGATTAAGCAAGGTGAGAGAATTTAATGATGCATATTTTAGTGAAACCCCTTGGATGTAGTCCTCACTTATGAGGGCGAACCAAGTAAAATCCTTGTCAAGTATCTCTAACCTTTAACTCTTTACTATTTGTGCATGTATGATTCTGTGTATGTCTATGTATGATATTTGGGTGTACTGTTTAAGATCTAACCCTTGGGATTTTAGACAGTTACAAACTATGAACACACATTCTGCGAATGTACATGTTCCACCAGTCTTTGATGGCACAAATTATATATGGTGGAAATTTGTTATGCGGTCGTTTCTACAATCTCGAGACTTTGACAGTTGGGTCTACGTGATTGATGGATACACACCACCTACTCTTACTGAAGGAGAAGGTGATGCTGCTCTCACTCGCAATAAGAAACCAAGCAAGTATGATGAAAACGACAGAGCTAAAGCAAAATTAGAAGCTGATGCACTTAACGCCATCATTCACGCCATAACTCCCGATCTGCATCATCATGTGGAAACATGTGAATTTGCCAAAGATGCTTGGGATACTTTTAAAACAGTATACGAAGGTAATACTGCGGAGAAAGAAGCAAGACTTCAAAATCTCATGTCTGACTCGGAAAATCTCGGAATGTCTGATGAAGACATCTTTACAGAATCTGAACACAAACTCTCTGAAATCGTGAACGCCTCTCTATCAATAGGGAAAACCATCGAAGAAAGAGATATTGGGAAAAATTCTAAGGTCACTTCCTCCCAGATATGATTCAAAAAAACATGCCATCCAAGAAAAACATGGATATGACATATCAAGAGGTGATTTGGTTTCTAAACTAAAAATCTTTGATTACGAGCATCAAAGTAAAGTCATATCCCTAAAAGCTCAGACTCCTGAGACACCTCTTGATAAAAATCCTGATTCTGTATTTGATTATGAGGACCGGAAGTTTCTTTCTCTCGTCTCTCAATGGTTGAAAAAGAAAAAGAACCCACAAACTTTTTCTTCTCCCAACAAAAAACATAATTGGGAAAATACAGAAGATTTACCACAGTGCTTCAAATGTCTAGGTTATGGACATATCTCTCCTGATTGCCCTAACAAAGACTACTGTGATAAATTGAAAGCCTTCAATGCAACTCTCGACTGTCCAGAAGAGGAACGCTTGGGGATCTCTCCATTGCATAAGGATCTATGTATGCATTCATCTTGCTTATCGTTAAGTGCTCAGCATGATGATATCCATCAAGATAAGCAAATCTGTCTCTTGACAGAAAAACTCACTCTGCTTCAAAAAGATCTTGAAAAAGAAAGGCTTGAACATAAAGCAGACAGGGAACAATTCATGCTTAAATTGTCAAATCTTGAGTCTCATATTCAGAACTTTGAAAGACACTCTCTTTCTAGTATAATGTATCTTCATAACATTGAAACTCAACAGTTGAGAGAAGATAACTTAATACTCAGGAAAAGATTAGACAGTTTGTCTATTTCAAAAGAAGCTTTCTCTGAGAGTGAAAAAGTGAATAATTGTAGAACTTCTCTAAAGAAGTTGTCTCACATGAGACCTCCTCGTGATCTTGGATCTCGACCTACAACTATTGCTTCTGTTAAAAAGCCAGCCTCCCCTAAGACTGTAAAGAAATGGGTTGAGAAAAGGCATGTCAAACAGGTCATTATAGATAATAAGCCTATTAATTCTGATCTTCAGAAAAATATTAACAAGTCTCTTTCAAATTGCAGAAAAATTATTCACTTCATGGATACGAATCTATCAGACATGGTTCAAAAGACTGATCATCCAGGTATGTCCTCTAATAGCAGCTCGTGGATCTCATCTAAAAGAAAGAAGAGAAGTTCACGAAGTCCTATAGACCGGACCCTGTTGTCCCCTTCTCAATAAGACATGACTCTCGCTATTGGTAATCCTTGTAGCGAGAAAAGGTCTAAAATAGGATTATGTTTAAAAGTCTTTTAAGATCGTGCATAAACAAATATTTACCTATTACCTAAATAAGACAATAATCTATCATCTCTTATAATTGTTGAGCAATGATTTCCAAAAGAGATGTGTCCATGCTCAAAGGATTATGTGATCCTTTATCCTGATGGTTTATGATCACCAATGTTGTCATCATAATTGTCTTACAACACCTATCTTACGCCTCCTGAAGTTGCAGTGAGCCGAAGCAAAATTTTATAATCAAATGGTGCTATCACATCACAATTTAGAGTCCAAAATGTAATGACTCGATGTGGATGTCAACATATTTTGTGCTACTTCTAGAATTCTCCCTGCCTTTGGCTCCTAAGGCAAGAGTCGAGAACAAGATCCATGGGAACCTCTGTGAGCAACCCAAAAAAGAATATATGCTCTTAAAATCCTATTGTTGACATTTTTAAACTTATTTGGGGTAAAAAATTGTTTTATGAGATGAACCATTGTGGTCACACTGAGCTTAAATTATCTTTTTACCTCAATAAAAAAAATGATGTTTAAAGGACGTTCGGTACTTCTCATGAACGAAATCATGTCCCTTTTTAAAATCCTAAACTATGTGTCTGAACCTTATAAAAGGAAGAGTAGGAAGGCTTATTCAATCAGTCTAAAAGAAAGAATTCCTCTCTCCATAGAACTGAAACTGCAAGATGAATGACAATACATGGACCGTTGTTCTTCCTTCCTGTAAAAAGATTCGAATTGAATCTTCAGACAGTGAATCTAGTATGACTCAGGCATTGTCTGCTCAATTCTCAATTCCATGTGTTTCCGAAGAACAAAGCAAGGCATCTGATATGAAACTTGACGATGTTCTTGAACATGTTCAAAGTTTAAGCAAGGAGCTTATCAAACTCACCAAACTCATCACTGATCTCACCTCAAGAGTAACTGTTATTGAACAAGACTGGACTACCTATGAAGAACCAGAGAAGGAGGTAACTGAAGAATAATCCTTTTTTCTTCTTTGCATTATCTAGATGAGAAAAAAATCTTTGTTCAGAATAAGAGGTATTCTTGCCTAAGCCATCTTGGCTTTAGATTTTATGAGTGATTTGCATGAATGCATTACCTAGTTTTCATCAATTAATAGAGGTTATTAAATTAAAATCTTAATTGATGATCGCAATGTTTGATCTTAATTGATTATTTATATTAATGTATTGCATAAATCGTGAACTTGCTTTTTTAGCCATACCACCCGTTCGGGTAAAGCAGTTCATGAAGAACTATCAAAATCCATGCTTCTGACTCTTATGGCTAAGGGGACACGACTTTGATAAAGAGGAACCTCGTAGGATACAATGTTGAACTCCGCTGGATTAAATGTTGTACCTTTAATTCTTAGTCTTACAACCACTAGGAAGGGGTAACCTAATGTTTTATGGTTGACCGAAACTCTCTGAGAAAGTAGGAAAATTAAACCTTGAATTCCTATTTGACCGTAACTGACTAGAAAAGAAAAACATAATTACAATTTTACTTGTGAAATTGTACTTCACCCAAGAATTTATTCCAAATCCTTGCTTGGGAAGGTCGTCGCGTTGTTCCTTATGGAAAGACACATAATGGGGGAGAGTTCTTTTGAACTTGTGCTTCATGGTAATATCTTTTTGGGGTGTGCGGCTGTGGAATC